>JBAMJV010006151.1:200000-377143 GCA_037951105.1 Echinarachnius parma
GTTCCCACCAAGTATCCGTAAAAATCTGTTGTTCCAAGGCTTATGAAAAGTAGTAAATAAGCAATAATCAAATAATGCAAAGTATGCCCCGTAATGTGTAGTACGTAATGTCGCTATAATTATATTCCATGTTATACGGTCTACATAATTTATATCCGAGAATCGTGATTATTACAATGATCTTCCATGAAATGCATTCCTACTTCGGGGTAACAATGTACTTGAATCTGTTTCTGTCTTGTTCATGTATGTATCAGTACTTTACATCAATCATTTCTGGTTATCCATTCTGAGTGTATAGTCGGCAGGTGTTACAGTAGGCACCAAACTAATAATGTTTATTAATGACATTACTATATTAAGATGCGTTTATCTCTGTACCATGAAGATTATGTATGATTGTAGAACTGTTCTTTTTTTTTTCTTGTCGTAATGGTGGGTGTATGTTACTGTGTTTTATAATGTTCGTTTGTCTTTTTTATTAATTTAAATCAAGAGTGAAAAAAAAAACGTAGTCAAGACAAAATAGAGATTGAAAAAAAGTGCGATAATTATTACATGATAGCAAATTACTAATGAGAGCAATATGTGTTTCTTCCATCATATTTTGATCGTTGTTTATATTATTGGTTGAGGCTTTTATTCATGTTCACGTAGTCAAGACAAATTGAGACAAATTGTTAGAGGCTTAAAGTTGACAAGTTGGATTTTGTACATTTTGATAAATTGTGTTTTTGATAAATAACGAGTGTGTTAGATTTTTTAAATGTGTTAATAAAGACGCATTACAAATATCATGTAAATACATTTTACTTCAAATTTTGCAAGATTGTCAAAAGCAATATTTGCTGCCATTACGATTTTCACCTTTTTAAGGTGTGTATTTTTAAATGTTCGTTCGTTTTCATTGCTGCAAGACAAATAGAGACGAATTTTAAATCAAAATTTGTTCAAATCAAATGTTGGCAATTAAAAAGATTTATATTTGTTTCTTCCATTACAATTTCCACACAATTTGATATTGTATGATGATACATTTATTAATTTGTACGTAGTTAAAATAAACAAAATAATGCAGTTTACAAGGGATTATAATTATATTGCATTTAAAATTTTTTTTTTTTTTAGAGCAATACGATATATTTCTATAATCTTACCGTTTTAGGGGGCTATTGTTTTGTTGGTGCTGTTTGATAAAGTGTTCTATTTATTAGAAACAAATATTATATACATGATATATGCCTTAACCTTTGACGAAAAAGTACACAGAAAGTCGAAAACTTACGAAATACGTGTGTATACATTATAATCGTACAATCCTTGGTATATACAAGTGGATGTTGTTTTTGACGATGGCAATATTTTAATCTATGGGACGGTACATGTGTCAGTAATTCGTAAACAAAAAATTATAGTCATAAAAGTAGTGCTTTCTTTAACCAAAATCCCAACGAGATTAAATATGCTGGTATATATGTCATGAATTAAATGTAAAAGTCGAAGTTTATGAGTTGGCACTATTTCAAAGGCCCTTACTACACAATTATTGTTTTCCATTCAGAAGGCTGACATTATTATAAAATTCGATTTCATCCATGGTTCCCCATATGTAATGTAGCCACATAAAGAAGTGATGCTTCTCTCCCCAACGATTTGCAAAGCTTATGTTTAGCATTTTAGTTTTCATCAGTAAAATAGAAATGTTAACAATATCCTAAATACTTTGGATGGGCATCGGAATGCCAGCCAAGCGGTTCACTGAACCTCTACTACAAGAAAGTAAATTATAATTGACCAAACTGACGGGGTAAAACAAATCCCACATTTAGTTTAGAAAGGATATAACCACGCGCACGGCCTTTAAATGCGTGGATACCAGTAATAGAAATATGTTCTCAAATGACTGAGTCTAAATCCGCTCAGCCGAGTGAATTACATATGCTATTAATCTTTGGTCTACTAGATTTTGCAACCCCTGTCAAGTTAATACATGACTGATCATGTTATCGTACACAATGGTTGAACGTTTCTAATTCTCAAAACTAAACGTACATAATTCAGAGAATTACAATTTATATGACATGTAGGGTTCTTCCTATGTAAGGTTATTACAGTCTTTAGTTGGTATCATAATCATTATTTGAAGTCACAACAACAAGTGACAAATGGAGCTTCACTAAATATGGTCACGACCATGTTTTAATTTGCTTATGAATCTTAAAGCTATCGTAACTTATTATTTTCTATTTCAGGCCACAAAGTCATGCTTCTACGTTTTACTGATTTACATGTAAGTTACATGGATATCATTTTTTTACATAATGTATGCTTAAAGGAAAGTACTTGATATTTAATAAAAACATGTTTTCTTGCAAAACCATTGCGTCATGTATATCTGTTGATGTGCTTGATATTACATTATTATAAATTCAAATGTAGAACTTTGTATGTCTATATATCGGGTTGTCGTAGTTAACAAAAAAGACTATTTGAAATTCAAATTCAAAATGTATTCAACACTCTTTATAAAAAGAAAAAACATACACTACATAACGAAATAACATTATAGCAAACTAATGATAACGATTACAATTACAATATACGAGAGAGTGTTTATGGCGTTTGCGATAGGTATCAACCTTGGATCCCTTATCTGAAAGTCCAAACTCCAAAAGGATTTTGTTTAAAGGGATCTCAATCGCATCGCATGCTTCATGGCTGAGTACCTACCCTTTGTTTATAGGTTGGTATCAAACAGATTGTGCCAAATTGACAATTATCTGTGGTTCATTACTCTTATTGATTATGTTGCTACAGGATAAATTAGTCAATGGGTGAATAAATGAATGCATGAGTATACTGCATTCGAATAATGGCAGATTTTGCACATTCTGTTTGAGACCCACCTGTAAACAAAGGGGAGGTACTCATTTATAAGACAAGCGACTGTTTTTTAAAAGGTGTCATTTTAGAGTGGAGGACATGAGCTGATCCACTGATGCATAAAAGGATACACACAGGTCTCAAATAAATGAGAATCACGTGGCTAACAAAACTTTCCAAACTGTTTGTGTGGAGTTTAGTTGTCCGGAAACAATTTTTTTTCTGAATTTGTTGGTGGAACGGACTACTTAAACTATTACATTCCATTTATACAAATGTTATCTTGGGGTGGTCGTTCACTTTTAATATTTACCATTTACTGGCGTGTACACTACATTATATCATCATAAGCACTACCAAACATAACCAGTGATTAACCATTCACGTTAACGCTGTGATTGCCCTAGCATAAACTCAAGCATAGCCAAGGTGCGAATCTTCCGCGGCACCTTGTACTGATTTGGGCTTGTTGTCGAGTTAGCCAGAACGTACTGCTTCAGTCTGACGAACGTGCCGGGTTTCACGATGTGGACGCGGGGGTGCGCGATGGATCTCTCTTTTCGAAACCGTTGGTAGTACGTGTTCCGCTCGATGAACTCTGTGTCAATCTATTGCAATGAAAAGATGAACAGAACAGTAATAACATCAATTATAATTGTAATTAATATGAAATAATATTTTTAGAGAAAAAATGTATGAATTAGCAAAATTTAGTTTTTAAATATGTTTTCCGTTCCTACCCACTGTGTGCAGGAAAGGTTTAAATATCATAGGCTAACTATGTTTCGCTGTCGTTGACAATTTAGAGAAAATTGAATACGAAGATGTTTAATATTTTATTGGGTTCCTTAATTATGATACGTCCACAAAAAGATAAAAGATGCCCCTTGTTTTATAAATACTAACAAAACATATTTTGTCCCAATAAGAATGAAATGATAAGACCATAAACTATGTCTATGATTATTAGTGTTTTGTGTGTGTAGTTGTGTACCATTCGCTTTTGATCCTCTTGGATAGAAGAAACTGGATTTAAGTAGTTTGCATCTACATGTAGTTCCAAGAAGATTAGATAGTACGGCATCGTCTCATCCTGCTCGAAAGCTACAGTAAAAAGAAAGAAAAACGTACAATCACATGAACATGGGGAAAATGCATGGAATCATTTTATGTTGCGTCTGCCGCTGTTCTCTTCTCCTTATGGAGTGGGCACACGATGCTTGCGACGACCTGCAACAGCCTGCAACAGGACAATAGAACTTATGAAGGGCCGATTATGTTCGAAATAACTGGACGTTACAACAGAATGGAAATATCGCAATAAATTCGGTCTAATTCCCAATTATAGCCATAAATAGGTTTTGTGTATTACATTTAGGCTAAAGTAAACCTAACATGCTATTTACCGTGCTTGATAAGCATCATAAGCCTGGTTTTGGGTTGTCGATCGAACAATAGCACGACTGGTCACGAGGAACGCATGCGCCGTGTGTTCTCTTGCGACGGCAGGTTCCCGTCGCAAGTCTTGTCGCAAGGTTTTTGAACATCAAAAAGTCGGTTCAAAATCCGTTGCGATCAAAACAATAGAAGCGAGAGAGAAAGAGCATGCGGTGATTGTGGTGATTGCGGTTATTGCGGTGGCTTCATCTTACCCTATTGCCGCCTATTGAAATTGCATCCATGGCAAATATTCATGGTTTGGTAGACAATGCTTAATCCTAAATATTTCAGGCAAGTCTCGTCGCATGCGGTGACCTATTGAAATTGTATCCATGGCAACGATGCATTGTTTGGTAGACAATGATTTATCCTGAATACTCCTGGCAAGCCTCTAGATATTTCTGCTTTTCATCAAAAGTTATTTATTCTCATTACACACCCTCACCATTGAAAGGGAGGTATTCAACCGACATATTGGTATTGTCATGATTGGGATTGGCATCCACGTGACAACGAAGGTGGGGGGGGGGGGGGGGGATCTCGGCTATTGCGCTCTTGGGTCCTTCATGTCCCACAGTTATTATTGTTGTTGTTTTCTCCCTTGTTTACCGCGGTAATTTATATTTGGCCCATTGGGGGTCTTTGTATGAGCTAAAAGCCAAAAGCTTGCACCACGTCCTATGTTTATATTTTGCAACATTTGTCTTTGATATGGCTCCATTACTCAGGCTAAATTCATAATAAGCTTGGTGCACTAATACTAGTGTAGCTCACCGCTAGCATGCTCCTCGGGGAGTAGAGGATGTGTACAATGCTGGTCTGACGCTCAGAGACTATTATTATTAATTATTATTAAATAATATTATTGTTATAATTATCAATATTACTATTATAAGTATTATTATTATTAGGAGTAGTAGTAGTAGTAGTAGTAGTAGTAGTAGTAGTAGTAGTAGTAGTATTCCATAATTTGTGCATCAAAACCATATCAATATAAGAGCAGAGAGATATTAACGCTCATCCTTGAATTGCGGAACATTTTGTGAGTGTTTATATTGTATATCTGCAGTGAGTTTGTACAGGGCGGTATGTATGTATTACAGACTTTGGCAAAATCCGTATATGTGCACGTGACCAATCGCAAGCTGTTGCAGGTCGTCGCAAGTATCGTGTGACCAAGCCATTAGGGGTGACTCACAGAATAATCACATATTTATTTATTTATTTAAATTCATTTATTCATGGTATTCATTTCGAACACGTATGGCAGCAAACAAGCTGAAATGCACGTTATAATCATTAAATAAAAACAAACCATGTAAATCATAAAAGCGCGAACAATAATTGTGAAACTTGTTCATATATATCGTCGTGAAAATTAAATAATAAATTAAAATATTGAAAATTACATTCTTTAATTCTGTATAACATTATGCAATATATTGCAGATACTCTCCTATCTGATTGTTCCTGTTAGACCAGATTAGTTTTTCAAACTTTATTGGTGAAAACGGCTCAATTGATTCATTCCAATTCAGACCACTGTATCCCAAGTTAACTCCACAATATATGTATAGGAAACAGTTTTCAACAAGAACAATGTATTCTGCTTGCTTACATTTGCTCATTAATGGCCCAAATTCTCATCAGTGGCTCAACTTGAGCTCGGCCTAAACAGACAAAGACTACCGGTAACACTTTGCACCAGCAGACTAATTGTCTCGTTGCTATGGTACCCGGATATATTATAATGGTTTCCTGTAATTATCCAGTCAATAACTTGAGTTCTGATTATAGACATCAGGACAATGGGC
Source organism: Echinarachnius parma (assembly GCA_037951105.1). Lineage (NCBI taxonomy): Eukaryota > Metazoa > Echinodermata > Echinoidea > Clypeasteroida > Echinarachniidae > Echinarachnius > Echinarachnius parma. The sequence goes on from JBAMJV010006151.1 coordinate 206,138, forward strand.
CCTTTGAAATTCAGTCATAGTATAACAGGTCACCAGCGATACTTGTCCAGGATGATCCAGGACGCAATTTGGCTGATGACAGACTATACTATGACTGAATTTCAAAGTGCCCATTGTCCTGATTCCTATCATCAGAACTCAAGGGACACAGTCATGCGCATGGGCGTCTATGCTTACGTAATAACCATTCATCAGGGGGGGGGGGGGTGGATGAATGGATCATCCCCCCCTGATCAATGGGTATCAATAGGGAGTTTTCGCTTATGTGAACGAGAACGAGTTTCCCGTCCTAGAACGACCGTTTCAGGGTGGCCCAGAAATAACGGAACGGGGTATTTGCCATTGTGATAATATGTTCACTGAATAGATAATCTTTTTAAAAGAAATTCGTTATTCCGAACACCCAAACAAAAACATTACTGTTGATGATATCAAAGTTCTTTTTAAAAGATTATCTATCCAGTGAACCTAGTCTGTATATTTCTTTATAATGGAAAGTACCCCGTTCCGTTATTTCTGGGCCACCCTGTATAAGCAAATAATATGCGTATGACGTAATACTCCACGTTGGCACTGTTTAACAATAGTAACTAGGTCCGGTAAGCTCTGGCATACTTATCTTGCCGAACCTAGTTACTATTGTTAAGTTTGCCAACGGGGAGTCTATACGTCATACGAATATTATTTGCATACATCACAGAAGCGGTCTATTGGATGTAGTCAACCCGTGCTGTTCACTACCTGTTCGCTGCCTTTGAACCATTTTCGTTTTTAGTTAACGCGCGTTCACAATGAAGTCGTTCCCTTCTACACACAATCATGACAAACACTCACACACACCTTACACTTTCAAACATACACATGCGCAAACACACGACCCGACTGAATTATTCAAACTCCAACACAGACACACACACACATACACGCATTCAATCACACAAAACACACACACACTTACACACACGTATACTCACACGCACAAACATCCACTCCCGCACGCACGCACGCACTCGCACTCAAACAAACAACAATGCACACAAACACCCCACACATGCGCTCACACAAACACAAACCCTTACACACGCGTATACACACAAACACAACATTAATAAAACTCCCACACATACGCATACAGATACACAACACACACCCACACAAACACAAACACATGAATGCACACTCACAAATGCACACAAACACCCACAAACGCACATCCACATAAACACAAACACACGCACGCACACTCATCCACGCGAGCACTCAAACAAACACAAACACACGCACACACTCAAACAAAAACCCATACCCGTACACATACGCAGATACACACACGCACGCAGGCACTCGCATTCCAACAAACACAAACACACATATACACTCACAAACACACACACACGCACAAATGCGCACACACGTACACAAAGCCACACACGCACACATTCAAACACACACGCATACACCAGTTACATAATCCACCACACATACACATACACACGTATAAAACACACACACACACACACACACACATATACAAGTTGATACTTCTCTGATTACGTAATTCTGAAGACGGTGCACTGGATTTTCCGACGAACCTGATATCGGGCATGAACTAGTGCTCAGATTGGCCAGACGACGAGAGAGAACGTAAGTGACGTAATTTCTCGCCTAAATGACGTCATTTCTTCTAGTAGGGGCCACAAATATGGGTGTTCACTGCAGTTTGGGGTACAATTGTTTTACTTGGCATACAAACTCCTTGGATCAAAAGAAGAAAATTTATCCAAAGAGACACTCTGTATATCAATTATGGAAATTAGGCCTAATTTGCATAGATACAGAGTGTCTCTTTTGACGAATTTTCTTCTTTTGATCCAAGGAGTATGTATGCCAAGTAAAACAATCGTACCCCAAAATGCAGTCATGGACCCCTCAACCACCCCACTACTCGTCGTCCTCAGGTTTGCGAAAATACCGTATTGACAGATCGACGCCCGTGGTCATGCGGATGGACGGACAAATCTCTCTATCGGAGCTTGCTCCGGGTAAAAAAATCCTTATGGTGCTAAGCATCCTATGACACCGGCTGTCGGTATACGATGTTACTTTGTTTCGCGTGCAAAAACTGACGATGGGTTGATCAGAATAATGTGTATATGTGTTCTGATATGTCCAATGAGTGATGTGAAGAAAAAAAACATCATAGATGAATTTTATACGACCGACTAATGAATCAAAACGAAAAGAGATATGCGCTAGTTCATAACACCTACTTTATCCTATGGAGACTTTTACATACAAGTACCTACAAAATGGAAGAGAAATTTCGAAAAACTTAAGCCCGTTCCATGCTTCTATTGCTCAAATGAATACGAGATATGAGAGGACCCCTAATTAAATCCACAAAACTTACTTGTTTTGCGGATTTTTGAAATGTTGCAGAATCCCGCTAAGCTTGGCTTTATCGTCCTTTCCAAATTTTGCCCCTCGCCCTGTTACCCTTCCAATACGCCCCCTATCTACAGAATGTGGCAGTACTGCACTGACCTGCACATGTTTCAATGAGAAGAGTGCTTTCGGCCGCCGCAAAATCCACGAGGCGGACGCCGGGCCAGCGGGCGACGGCTGCAGCGATGCCCGCTCCTACTGTTCGCTGATCCATCTTCTCAAAGCGGAGATTCAACATCAGACCCAAACTGTTGGAATGAGAATTAAAGGGATAGCAATATTTATTTAAATGGATAGTAAATTTTTGGTCAAACAGAATATTCGTAACCAAAATGCGCGCCATAACATTACAAACTAAAGGTTATAACACCACCATGCCCGAAAGGTATACAAAATTACAAACGACTAAGTAAAAAGCATGTTATCATTCAAAATGAGCTGTTAAAACACAAGAGGGCGCCCTCTTAATAATAATTGGTTTCAACCATTCTAAAAAGAATATTGTGCACGTGATGTTTTGTTGAAATAGTGAATAGATAAGATAGAGAGAGATAATCAGATTACTATCTAAAACCTCTTTTGTAAATATTTGAAAAGAGGAATTTTTTTTTTTTTTTTTTTTTTAACGGCTGGTTCAAAATTATCGAATAATTGTGGGGCCCCACAATTATCACAAATCGTTATGTTTATGGATATTTAAGCCGTTTCTGAACCGATTTTGATCAAATAAAGTTATAAAATATATAAAATATTCTGTAATTAAAATTGTATACCAAAACTCAACTATCCCTTTACATGATCGAATAAACCTGGGGCCTCCGGTTTATTCCGATCGAAATATTCATTGATATTTCAGCTGTTTCTAAACCGATTTTGATCAAATAAAGTTTAGTCTGTCATTAAAATTGTATGCTCTTTCAAATTTGACACTCAGTTGTTCATTACCTCCCAAAACAAATATTTCTTGAAGCGCCCTCTATACCAAAAATGAACTACCCATGTAAGGTATACTTTCTGATTTGTTTGGGGTGAGCATTGTTTGATTTTTATTCCATGAGTAAGTCCTTGCATAGTTTTTCTTTAGATAATAAGTCCTCATGGGATCACATGACACCATACGGGTACAACCAAATGAGAGTGTGGCTTTATGTTTCAACTATGACAAATATTTTGGTTAAATCATGCAAATAACTATAACGGTACGTGAACAGTAATTGTGAAGGCTAAACAGCATATTGCTTTAAACTTTACAAAGCTCGATCAGGTACTCTCTATTACATTTAATATGTTTAAACCAAATTAAACCTATTATTGAAACACTTTATTATATAGGCCCGGAACTTAATGTTTGTTATAATGGGCAATATGAACATCAGCACATAATTTTACTGGTATCAATATCATACATTGAAACGAGAGAAATAATTCAGGCATGCAGGTTAAGAATTTTCGTTTCGACCCATTTCCATTATCTAGATATTAACGCAATTTTTAAGTTAAACCTTGACCTTGTTACCAGCAATATTAATTTTAAAATAAATGCTGGTCACTTGAAGTTTATGTAGATCAACTCAATGAAGAGCAGACATTACACTTATTATAACTCCAATTCACGGTCTCTTAAAGTGTAACAAAACGCTGGTATTTTTGCTCACTAAATATTACGGTGCACTATACGTGCATACTTCCGATTACTTATTTTTCCTGAAGAATTATTCCTTCTTCTTCTTCTGCTGCTTCTGGTGATTCTGCTCAAGAGCAGCTCATTAACACCATTACACCTCTCTTCTGATGGCTCTTCGTTTTATGTATCCATATGGGCCATTCTTAACAGCTTATCCCTACCCACCGGAAAGAATGCAATGTTGTCGAAGTATGAGAATTCTCCAGTTTACTATGTAGATCAATGTGGGCACACGCCATGGTGGCGAAAATCCATGTTCAAAGTGTCAGTACTCAGATCACAGTCACATACATGTTAGCAATATTGCAAACACACAATTATTGAGAATTACAACTTTTCTCATAAAATATGGCAAATCAACATGGATGTGTTAATAGAGATAGGTAAAAGAGGGGCACTATAAAATGTTAACGTTTTCTACTCTATACGTCATCTGCTACGACAACTTTTCAGCTGAATTAGCGGCAATGTTTAAACTGATAGAATTGTCATGCTTTCAATGTATTGAAATGTTCAATTGTAACATCTAAAAAAAGAATATTGGCATGCCCATTTCAGTGAAATTATATATTATAAATTAACACTTTAAACGCTTTATCTACTACAATATTATAATTCCCAACGACACAAATTAATACACGATATGCCACGATCCGGTACGCAATGGTTTGAAAGCACCTACCGGAAGAGAAACTGGAAGACAGGGCAGTTGTCATGGAAACCGGCTACTAGAATGATGTCCCCCATTCTGTAGCGATAGAGGCCGCTAGACTGGGTCAATACAAGCTCGTACTTCTGGCCATCCTCGAGCTCGTGAAGAAGGTACGTCTTGGGCTGATCCTCGTGCCTGTAAGGAATCAAAATTAAAGGGGACCAACATGCAAAGAACAACACAGGCTAATATGTTTTGGTTTGATATTAAATAGGTGCCCAACAATTTGCAGAGGGTTATGTAATTTATAAACAATACAATTAATCGCAAACGATTTCGGAACCAACAGGGCCCCATGGTCCTGTATGCGCTAAATGTCTGCGAGTGCGACAATTCCATACACGCGTAGGTTTAAATCTGATACAATAGAACCACGGCCGTTTATTGTTTATTGGCGGTTCATTCAATTTGAATATTTTCGCCAATAACTTTCTAGGACGTTCCCTTTGAAGTGACTGCCTCGTCCAGTTCGGGAATGCGCACAGGGCAGCACCATGTTTTCCGACGTAGTCTGGCGGAAACGTCCGTGAAAAAAAAAAGAAAAAAGGAGTTAACAATTTATGAAATTGAATGACGATTGTTTACAAAATGGATGGAAAATCCTATATCATTTTTACAGATTTGGTCCATCCATTTTCACGCTATGGTCAATCAAATTCATACCATGCAAAGATAAATTTCGTCCTGAGAAATCTGGAACTTGCAAATGGTATAACCAATTCAGTCATTTGGCATTCTAATTGATCTTTGCTCATTTAAATTTAAAATTGGCTCATTATATGTTGTAAATTTGCAATGGAATTCGTCCCGATTGGTTATAAAACGCACAATGTGAAGTTCAATTTCGTCATTGTTCATTCGATTTCATGACTTTGTCGTTCAAATTCGTCATGTAGTCTGGTTGCTCTGTTTCATATGCATGCTCCCATTATAGTTTAAATAGATATTTTCACAATCGATGACTTCATCAATAATTGTTTCTAAACATAACAAAAACAAAAATAATCTTAACACAAAACAGTTAATTTTGATATTGCAATGCGTGATTGATTGATTTATTGATTGATTGATTGATTGATTTATTTATTGATTGATTGATTGATTTATTGATTGATTGATTGATCGATTGATTCATTATTTCATACATATAATACATTTGTGATGGGAGAGTAGTGATGTGCATAATGATACATTAACAATATCAAATGTTATTCAATATGATATGAATATAATCAAATTTTAATGAATTTCTGAGACACAAAGCTATCACAGACAAAAAACAAACACAGACAAAAACAAACGTAGACAAAGGATAAAAATGAAAGGATATTGACATAAAGTATTACGTACCGATTTGTACATATACAAATAGTTTAACGAATTTTAATAATTGAAAAACGAAATTATATGCACAGTGACGAAATTGAACATCACATTGTGCACCAAAAAGTGTGATTGGACGAAATTGAATAAGCTTTTACTAAAAATGAACGGTACATTGACGAACTTGATTGCAAAAGCACGAACTTGTGTTCGCAATTGCGAAATCGAACTCTACATGTGACCGGTGATGAATTTTCCGGACGAAATTGAAGTTGACATTTTATGAATTTGAATGACCATGGTATAAACGGAAAATCCTATAGTATAAATTTCCCCTCCATTTGCACACCTTTTTCATTACATTTTTAGAAATGTGTACTTTAATGTCGTCCCGAGGAGCTTGGAATGTGCTAATCCCAACTTCAATTTCGTCCTTGGTCGATCGATTTCACAAAAAGTCCAGTCAATCTAGTCGTTTGCCATACATTATTGTCAATAACAATTCAAATTCGTCGGTCACAGTTGCTCAACACATCTGTGACCGACGAATTTGAATTGTAATGGACGATAATATGTGAAAATGAATAAATTGAGCGGAAGTTGTGTGTAATTGTTTGACCGAAGACAACATTGGAGTTGGGATTAATACATTCTAGGCTCCTCGGGACGAAATTGAAGTACACATTTCCAAAATTTAATGAAAAATGTGTGAAAATGGACGGGAAAACCTATATACATATTATTATTATTATTATGTTTTCCTTGTTTCAATGTGTTTTGCTTTGTAATGTTTTATCAATTTTTGCCATTGTCATATTTTGTTAATCATATAGAATAGAATGCCATCTAACATGTATTAGGTTTCACAGCTACCAGCAAAAACTGTGTAATTCTATAATCTTAGATATAAAGCGTATGTGAAATTGTATTGTCTATGTTTGACACATGACATACAATGACACGTGACATAATAAACATACACAATAATGCAAAGGGAAAAGGTATCAAAACATGCACAAAGGATTGATTGAAGACGGATCTGAAGCAATGCGATGATACTAGCATGCATTTGCGTGTAATCGTGAAACTAACAGAGTAGAACAGTCAAGAACCCTAAGAATTTAAGGCGTTATTAACGTACAGTAGGTGTTACATAATAAATACGCGATTTGTGGACTACCAGTAGCTATATCGCGAGGTTGTGCTTCTACAGGGTCCTCTAAGCAGATTCTGGGCCCCAACCTTTTCTAACATTCTATGTCTGTAAAAACCCAGGCCTTTGCCCCCTGCGTACTATTTCACACGTAACGAACACAGTGACCGTGAGCTTGCTCGCCACTTACGGACGCGAGGGAAAACCTAGAACAAACATGTTTAATTCAATTGTCATACACAGCCTGTTGTAATGTCATAACACACGATACGAAGTATACGAGCTAAGTACTGAGCTAGGATATCTTACGTGTCCTCCAGTTTGATGAACTCGAAGAAGGCTGAATCCGGCCAGAATCCTATACTGGGACGGTCGTCCCAAAACCACGTGTTGAGACCAATAGCCAACGCCTCCGAACACCCATAGGAAAAGCAGATGAGGGGTACACCTGTATGTAACAGTAATGTAACCATGGTAACATCAAATTGTATCCACGACAACTAGGGGCGTATAGCTTGTTCGGGCCGATTTGGGGAGGGCCAGAGGGGGCTCGCGAATTATTCGGGGAACGCTTTTGTCATTGTTTTTACTTTTGAAGGATTTCCCATTATGTTTTTGTATTGTTTTAGGAAATTTGTTGGGTGCAGGCGCCCACCCTCCCCCCCCCCCCCACCCCCACCACTGACTTCATTATTTTAAATGTTCCCAAACTGGACAGGTGTATTCAGACTATCTAGGCACCTCCGATTCGGCAAACCATTTAATTTTCGGGCAAAATCATGTAATTTTCGGGCAAGTCATTATGTGTTTTATATTGTGAGGTGAACAACATGAATTACGATTTCCTGGCAAAAGACCACAGCCCCCCTTTTTCACTGGGTTTCCGCAGGGAAGGTATTAAAATGGATTATTACAGTTGCATATATCATATTCCTTTTTTAGCATACGGTATATGGGTTAATTGGAAAACCTTCATTCATATTATTGTGCGAGATATTTAGGCATGTTTTGAGCCTTTGATCTGTAATGCATACATTATACGGAAAATGTTTAAACTATCTACATGATCTATGCAAATGATTTAAGAAAACACATACAGGGGTGTCGTACATAAAATAACATCACTTAGCAGTACCTCGCGGAACACTATTTACAATAAACGGCAATAACTGCACAAAATACCAACAGTTGTTTCCAAAACACACCTTAACACATTGCCTATTGGAACCGGGTGGTCCTTGTGTCAATTAGTATGGGATTGCAAAATCTAGTATGAAACATGGTAATTAAATCCCCAATTAAAAAGAGGTTCAATATATGTTAAAGGGAAACGAAATGCTGGAATATTCGCTTGCTGTATATAGAGTGTCCCAGAAAGGTTGCAACACTTACGATCGTTAATTTCTTCAACACCATCGACCAAATGTCATTAAATGATACCATGAACATGGATTTTGGGTAAGGCGTTTGGATGCTAGGGCCATTTTTCTGAGGCAATGTCGTTTCCAAAATTGGCTACTTTTTCGTCTCCAGCGATCCTCGGAACACTGAGACATTCTCGCCCCACGGCCTGCCGTATAATTAGCTGTTCATAAGAATGGCTCACATTGTCTTCCTTACAAAGGGAGAGCAGTCATGCGGTTCTTCTGTACAGCTAATTCTATGGCAGGCAGTGGGGCGAGAATGTCTCAGTGTTCCGAGGATCGCTGGAGACGAAAAAGTAGCAAATTTTGGAAACGACATTGCCTCAGAAAAATGGCCCTAGCATCCAAACGCCTTACCCAAAATCCATGTTCATGGTATCATTTTGTTGGAGAAAGAATGTTCTATCCAATGAAATAATAAATAATGACATTTGGTTGATGGTGTCGAAGAAATTAACGATCGTAAGTGTTGCAACCTTTCTGGGACACTCTGTATAAGTGCAGAAATCATGCCACTGCCCCGTTGCAGAAAGAGATACAATCGACTGTAAGTTACAATTAATTGTCAGTCCGATCGTGTGTTCTAAATTCGCAAATCTGATTGGATGAAACACGCACATTTGCTGACTTACAATTTATTGTAACTTACAATCGACTGTATCCCTTTCTGCAACAGGGCCCTAGTCGTGTATTTCCTCCTCTTGGGTATAACTAATAATGGAAATAATCAATGTTTTTTAAACCACTTCCAACTGTTTTGACTGACCACTGGAGGCTGCCATGTTCTCAAAAAATTGCCTGAAACGTCATATGAGCGCATCTGAGCGTGCAGAACAATATAGCGGATTATGTAACCCCCTGTGATTGAATCTGCTGCTATGTCAGTGGTTACGTAACCCACTTATGTTATGCTATGGTCACAACCCCAAAAAGTAGCCTGCTCGGCGGCCGGGCGGCGAGTTTTTAGCCAAACTCGCTCGGTCACCGAGCGGCGGCCGCCCAGGCACCGCTGGTTTTTAGGCATCGCTCGGTCGCCGCTGAAGTTTTAGCGCGGAGTTAAAATTTGGGCGGCGCCTGCTCACTTTTCACTCGCCGCCCAAAATACGCTCGGTGGCCGAGCGGTCGCCGTCCGGGCACCGACCTAATCGAGCGGTCGCCGTCGAGCGATTTAGGTCAAAAAGAGGTCAAATAGGTCATCGGCTGCCGAGCGGTCGCCGCCCGGTCGCCGCTGGGAGATCAGTCGGTCACCGGGCGGCGACCGCTCGGCAGCCGATGACCCATTTGACCTATGTTTGACCTAAATCGATCATTGTTTGGTATATATATAGGCGCTCCACAAAAGTGTGTGTGTGTGTGTGTGCGCGTGTGCATGTGTGTGTGTGTGTGCGTGTGTGTGTGTGTGTGTGTGACTTTCGAATGCAAAGGTGTCTAGAAAATGTGTTAAACATGCATACTTTGTTTTGCAAGTTGATTCATGGCTGTCATACTATGCACACGCATATATTATGTACGCATACACACACGAACACACACACACACACACACACACACAATACATGTGAGTCTACATGTAATCATATCATTTTACTCTTTCATGCACCGCACTATGCGCTTTAGTCCTGAATTCTGAAAACGATTTTAGGCTAAAATTTATTATATCTACGTCATATCTTCGTCACTAAAATATGACACTGTACTTAAAGGGATAGTTGAGTTTTGGTAGAGAGGGCGCTACATACAATGATTTTTTGTGAGATAATGAAAAACTGAGTGAAATATGTTAAAGAGCACAATATTTTAAAGCCAGGATAAACTTTATTTGATCAAAATCGGTTCAAAAACGGCTGAAATATCCATAATCATAGTCATTTGTAATAAATGTGGGGCCCCACACTTATTCGATCATTTTGAACCAGCCGTTAAAAATTAAAAAAAATGTTTCCTCTTTTCAAAAAGTAACAAAATAGGTATTTAAATAGTTGTTGGTTATTTCTCTATCTAATCACTATTTCAACAAAAATATCACATGCACAATATTGTATTCAAAATGGTTGAAACCGATGAGTGTTTAGAGAGCGCCCTCTTACGTTTTAACGGCTCTTTTTTAATGATAATATGATCTTTACTAAGTCATTTGTAATCTTGTGTTCCCTTCTAGAATAATTATTAGTTTGTAGTCTAATGATGCAGGTTTTGGTTACTAATTAAATTCAGTTTCACCAAAACATTACTCTCCTTACCAGAACTCAACTATCCCTTTAAGGAATAGCGACTTGCGAAAACATATTTTAGTGACGGAGATATGATGTAGATACAATTTTAACATAATTTTAGCTTAAAGTGGTTTTCAGAATACACCCCACTAGTCTTCAATTTTTGCTTTACTGCAAATTCAGTTAATACTACATTGTATAAGGCTTGATTGTATTAGGCTTGGCACATCATGAATTTCTTTCTCAGGTGACAAATCATACAAACAAGGCAATTACCGTAATATTTCTCGCCCGCTTGCGCACTTTTGGTTACAAACAAATGCAAACAAATGCAAGGAGCCCGGTGGGTCGCCGCCGGTACGCCTACGGGACACCTACAGGTGACCCGCCGGTCACCGTCCGGTCGCCGGGCGATTTCTTAAAAATCAGCCGGTCACCGGTGGGAGACCGCTCGGGAACCGGTGGGTCATCGGTCGGTCACTGCCGGGACGCCGCGCGGAGAAACTCCCTAATTTAGCCCAGTTGTGACCTAAAATCGACCGGTGACCGACGGGACACCGACAGGGCACCGCCCAGGCACCGCTGGGGCTCTACAGCCTGCTCGACTTCCCCAAAATCGTTGGGCGATGCCTAAATTCCAGCGGCGACCGAGCAGGCTACAAATCGGGCGGTCGCCGCTCTGAGTTGTGACCGTAGCATTAGCGCAGGTCAGATGACGTTTCATATGGTACAGTTTGAAAACATTGCAGCCTCTAGTGTACAGTCAAAAGAGATAATAGTGGTTTAAAAAACATTGATTAATTCCATTATTAGTGATACCCAAGAGGAAACATACGACTAGAAGTGACGAGGATTATACACTTATCAGTAATACTGGGCGAAATAGCCATTGTTTGGCGCCGCTCCCCTGTAAAGAGTGGAATAAATACAATCGCAATTTAAACGAAAAGGGATGTACCTTGTGCATATTTCTTTTTCAGGCTTGGCCACAGTCCGACGTTATCTCCAGACATGATGACAGCGAGATGTGGCCAGATACGCTTCATTATGCCATCAAACCCTTTCAGAAATTCACTCCGTAGCACCTGCGACCTATCTTGGTCACCACCTCCGAGCTCCTTCACCAGCAGAGCTCGCACGCCATGGTCGAGCTTGACCTTCTGATTGATGGTCCCTTGTTTGATGTCATCGACGATGTCCTCCCACCGTTTCTCCAATTGCTTCAACAAGCTCTCGATAGCGCCGATGAAGGTGCCGCTGAATATGCCGAGGTTTGGTTCTCGGAGAGCGAACAGGAGGTGGACGTAATTTGCGTCTTCGAAGGACTCGATGCGACCTGACGGGGGAGTCGTAAAGCAGTACTTCATGTGGCCACCGTCATACAATCGGAAACCGGAGTGTATCTCTCCACCACTCTCTGCAACGGGTATAACGGGCATATTGTAGTGAATTAACTGCTTCTGCAGCAGTCCCATCTGTGGACACAGTTTGCGGACAATGGCGTAGTTCGCATGAAATCGTTCCTCGATGCGCTCCCTATGCCTGGTTTGAGCAAAAAACTTAGATGGGCCCGTTGTCCCTGAAGTTATGATGAAATTGTTAGGCGCCTCGGGCGTCAGGACGTTGGATTCGCCTGACATTGCCCGCTCCACAAATAGCCGGTAATCATCATAGGTGATCAATGGGTGACGGATTTTGTATTCATCCACCGTCGTAACCTCTGCAAGGTTATACTTCCTGCCGTATATGGTGTCCCTGTTTTTGGCTAAGATGTCCAGGAGAAGTCGCTCCTGAGAGACTCGGGGTTCTCTCCATGACCGTTGCGCTTCCCGAAGAAGACGCACACCCCGGATGTAGGAATTCAACGTGAAGAAGAGCTGCAATATGACCGCCCTAATTCCATCATTGGGAGAAGGCCGGAGCGACAGAATCCACATTGACAGGAATGCGATCATCAGAGCTGTAACCGAGATAAAGCCTGTAAGAGAAAAAAATACATGAGAAGAAATGCTGTTTCCATTGTAATTGGTTTTGACATTAATTTAGCCTATTATGCTGTGACAAAATGTGCATATTACATGTACATGTAATTAATTGACGGAATGTAATAACAACTCCACTTTGGTTGCGACATCTATAGATAAAACATAGTAAGATCATACGATTGCTTTATTTGATTGATTGATTAATTGATTGATTGATTGATTGATTGATTCATTCATTCATTCATTCATTCAAGCATTCACTCATCCATTCATTCATAAATTGACTAGGTTATTTCAAAATCAATTTATATTTTTCAAAATGAAGTAATGCCTCTATAGCTTGTTGACATAATATTTCCCGTAAAAACACAATTTTTAAGGGACAAAATTCCATCCTTACATGGTTTACTTTACGTTTGTGCCAAACATGTTACGACAAATTTGCGATATTCTAACAAATGTTATATCATAATTATGAAATATTTGTTATCAATATCAAGCTTACGCTCATGTCGGTCTCCTTGTGCGTTTTCTCTGGTTGTTTTTTGTATTCTTGTTTTGTATTTGAATGTATCTTATTTTATGTACGTGAATAATTATTTGGTAAATTGTACGTGTCTGGTTTTTTAAATATTTTTCAAACGTAGAAAATGCAAACAGACATAATATAAACAAACAAACAAACATACACACGAACAAACAAACATCTTACCTGCAATAACAGACTGGATGGTCACTGGATGGCTCAGCGACGCTTCTTTGCCTGCCCATGCTGAGAGGAAAATCAAAACGACAGCTATCCACATCAGCTTTGCCTGAAGTCTCACCCGCGCCATTGCTCACTTCAAAACTAAATCGATTTATGAAAAGGTAATTTGTTGAGCAGTAGACGAGCTGATTGCCAGGAGTCCTTGGTTCTATTGCTGTTGTTGGCGCTCTCATTCATCCAAATAATATAAGGGTACTACTGAACTAGACGGAGTCGTATCCAGAGGCGTAGCTGGGATACGTTCAGTGGAGGGGCACCAGGGGCGCTAGGATTTGTATGAGGGGGCACAGGTGTTCGCATGACAAGGACAAAAAAGGGGCTCCTCACCCGTTTTGATGGTCTAAACCCTCATTTGTACCTGATAGATAATATAAATTGGCCATAAAAGTATAGTTTGACCATTATCATGATCTTGGCCTAAAATAATTATATTTAGATTTAAAATTACATGCTTTTTGGGGTGGGCGATATGTGTTGTCCATTTTTTTTTCATGGAAGTATGATGTTTTAATGGCGTAAGGGAGGGGCATCTGTGGGCACAGACAATTTGTGCGTGCAGGGGGGGGGGGGGGGGGGCACGTGCCCCCAGCCCCCTCTGTATGATGTTCTTCATAACAACGAACGAACGCACGCACGCACGCATGGGCGCTTGAGCGAGTGCTAGCCTTTAGTAAAGGTTCTACATGGCTGGGAGATCCTATGCGATGGTCCCACTTTGATTGTTATACGACAACGGTATTGATCGCGCTGCGCGCTCGGGTGTACGCTCAGTTCACACAGTTGTGCCACATAGAGCGCAGGGGCCTTGACAAAAGGCTAGGCGAGTCCAAACTGGCATACTCTAGATGGGTCTAGATGACACACACATACACAAGACTCGTTTGCACGCAAACAAACTTACGACTTGACCCCACATTAAAATATTATTTTTGTAACAATTATGTAACATTGCATAATTACAGTGGCGTAGACAGGTTCTTACACCTGGGGGGGATGATTTGCCGTTCAGTTCACCGGACCAAGACTAATTTGTTCGCGGCCGAGACCACCAGACCAAGTACTTTCAAAATTTTCGAAACCGAGACCAGGTTCCTTCAAACAACTTCAAAGTTGAAAACCCCTCTCAGTGGGGGGGGGGGGGGGGGGGGGGGGGGAATCGGAAATTTTTTTCAAAGCCGAGACCAAGTACTTTCAAAATTTTCGAGTACGAGACCAGGTTCATTCAACTCTCTCAGTGGGGGGGGGGGGGTTTACGTTGCAAAGAGTCAAGACCAAATACTTTCACAATTTTCGAACACAATACCGGGGATCTTTGAAAATTTTTGGTACCGAGATCGGATTTTAGTCGGTTGTTACCACGTTTTAGTCGGTCGAGACCAGGTTTTAGACGGTCAAGACAGCTTAAAAGTAGTCTCGAGACCAGCTAAAATGTGAAAAGGGGGGTTCAAACCCCCCCCCCCCCCCCTTACAGCCATTTTTGGGTCAAAGGGGGGGGGGGGGGTGGTTGAACAGCCAACCGCCCCCCCCCCCCCCCCCTGGGTACGCCTATGCATACAACTAATGTTTTCTTTTTCACTCGTATAGATACACACAAAAAAATATATCCTTCCCTAAAACCTGGGGGGGGGATGATTGTACATGTCATCCCCCCCACCTTGTGAGGTGGGGGGGATGCATCCCCCTCATCCCCCCCCCCCCCCCCGTTGTCTACGCCCCTGCATAATTATGACCTTATAATACTAGTTGTGACATCGCAAAACGTAAAATATAACTATCCTGGTACTTTTTGCGACCTTTGTTTGTGAAATATAGCCATTTTGAAATAATGAATATACTTTAATGAATAATGGCGATTGTCGTATCCTCATACATCTAGTGGAACATTGCATAAACATGATAAACTATATAATTGATGTTTTTAGATGGTCTTGCAGTAGGGATGGCGACAATTTTAATGTTGGCGTACGTCCCTATTCACACCTCACTTCCCAGGGGCATGAGAAGAAGAGATTAGCTGCACTGGTGGACGCGATACAAAATTCAAGAATATAGATTGTTGGTCCACCGACATTATGCAATTGTTATGCGAAAGTTGACTTTTCTTTTTGTTATAATTTCCCGAATATGACATGGTTTGCCCGAATATAACACGCTTTTTGCCGGAACATGACAAATTCCTCCTTCAGATCCTATCAGTGCCAAAATTAGCTCATCAAAGGGGAAAGCTCATTTGCCCTTCTTTAGCATAGGTTTTCCCATCTATTTTCATACTTTTGTTATTCAATTGTATAAAATTGTACTTCAATTTCGTCCCGAGAAGCCAATGTGCCAATTCCTACTTCAATTTCGTCTTTGGTAGTGTTCCCAAAACCCAGTTAATTATAAAGTACCCTCATTTGTATATACTTAGTTTGAGATGCACTTAAAAGTCAAGTTTATATCTTTATAATCCTTCCCCATTTAAAGACCAAGTGCATTCATAATACACTTCCTAGGAAAGGCCACCTCTATTATGTTTAAGTCCCATCAAACTAGCGCCTTGACCAAGTAGTCTATTGCTTCGGCGGGACCATTTATGCCTTTGTTTTGGCGGCCCTCATTTATGTCTTTGTCCCTTTGACACAATGTAACAACCACCATTTCTGGTGAGAGTGGAGTTTTGATCACCATCAGATCAAGACCCTCTTTCTAGCTGGCTCTCTCTTGATCTTGTGTTTTACATGTGGAAGCTGTATATAATGTGACAGATTTGCACTCCATAGTTTGGAGTGAATAAACGCTGATATTCTACTCCAGAAATATATGTCTCGTCTTCTTCATTTATGTACCTCCCCTAACGCCAAAAACATATACACCGATCCCAATGCAACAGTAGAGTAATTTTACATAAAATCCACTGAGTTTAGTCGTTTGCTAAACATTTATTTATCAATTGCAATTCAAGTTCGTCGGTCACAGTTGCTGAATAAGTCTGAGACCGACGAATTTGAATTGTAATTGACGATAATGTGTGACAAACGACTTAATTGGGAGGAGTTTAATAATGTCAAATTGATCGACCAAAGACGAAACTGAAGTTGGCATTAGCTCATTCCAGGTTCCTCGGGACGAAAGTTGTTGAAGCAAAAACTGTCGATAATTTTAAAACCAATTTGGATAAACATTGGTGGAATCAAAGATTCAAAACAGCCGATCCTCAATGCATGCGCAACTGAAGTTTATGATAGACGTACAATAGCAAAAATCAACGTAGAGAAGACCGGAAAGTCTACAGGAGTCATCCTTTTTTTCCGTACCCTGTGATGTGATGGGATGTGATGTGAAATTAAATCAAACATTTATTAAATTTAATTACGAAGTTTGAAAATGGACGGGAAAACCTATATATCGAGTGCCTTAAATACAGTATGTCCCAGAAAAAATGGTACATTCAGAAGGTATGAAGGTAATAACAAAGATATACATATTTCGTGTCATATTGAAGACAAATAAGTAGGCTTCCTAATGGTTTTTATTTCAGCTTAATTGGGTTTGTCAATCGTGAGATATGGTCGTTTGTTTGCAGTACATCGAAATCCACTTTGTGCCAAAAAACGTTCTGTACCTTATATAACTTACCCAAACGTAACTTTTTTTAGAACAAACAAGTGTAGAATGTATGCAGTAATTATTCAATTGGAAAAAATATTATGCTTACATATGTTTTAACAATTACCTGAATTGCATTTTAATGGATTTCACGCCTTTTGCTTAATCAACAGAGGCTTTACAACATGTTCAAAGATTCGTCTACTGAAGTGTTGTTTGAAAATGAATGTGTTTTATTACAATGTGAGCTAATGAGCAGCACTTTAACATCAGTTTTCCCCTGGTCTCAATATTAAAACACAAAACCTGACAAATATCTTTATTCGATTCCAGTAACAGTAACAAGGCAAACGCCTTGAGTTTTGCAACACAATTACACTCTAAATTACAAGGATTTAAAATTAAATCTATTAGATTAACTTTTAAATCTTTCTTCGGCTGTGGTTAGTGACCAGCCGATCATGATTTAAAATAAATCTTTCGTTGGATTAAAAAGATATCAATCCAGATAGATTAAAAATGAAGCCCTTTTGGATTTGTTTTATAAATATTTTTAGCATATTTTTCACTCTTCGAGGGAAGAAACAAGGGTTATTTTAATCTTATTAGGATTAAAACTTTTTTAAATCCACCTTAGTTATAGCCTCTCACTGCCTCGTCAGCCCGCTCAGCTCATGGCGTCGTGATGCTCTCTCAACGCGAGGCGCTCGCGCGGCACCGAGCCCTAGCTTATCTAACCCGTCATCTCCTTCCCTAAAACCTAACCTACAGCCACACAGGCTCCTAACAACGACCACACATGTCTTACAAACTAATATTCTGACTATAATTAATGGCCACACAGGCAAATAATAATGTTCCACAGAAAAGCACATTTTTACGGACTTCTTCCGACAAAACCGCCATGTTGGCCACGGGTGCGAAAACTTGTATCAGAATACCGCAGTAGGTCACGTGTGAAATATCACTGTTCTCATTCGTCAAATCTCCGATAACCTGGCGTTATTTTCCAATCCTTTGATGGACTGAAAATCACTCCTCGGCCTTTGATTAACAATTGCTTTCGCGCGACTTTTTAAGTCTTCATAGATTTACAAATAATCTAAATGTATTAATATTTGTTTTAATCCAAGCTACGATTTATATTTTAAATCCCTGTACTTTAGAGTGTAGGAAATGTCAAACATTTTAACAATCTGAGGCGATCAGAATCCTGAAGCAAGGTCAGTTTGAAAGAACTCTATCCCGGAAACTTGCTTTTTAGGGAGATCTTACCATATTTTTACCACAGTTAACCGTTCCATTATCAGCAGTGACTAATGTAATTGTATTCTAGCGATATCTTTACATCGTTATTATATCATAATTCTTAGTGAGAAGACTAAATGTGTGCAATAACTGTCCATCTCCATTTTCAGGGGAAATAGTTTATTACGAAAATCGGTATAAATGGGTTTGTGTATTTTCGTATACAATGAGACACAATTCGACATAAGCTGAAGGGTAATATGTCAAACAAAGAACATCTAAAAGCTTTAATATGGTACCAAAAATGTATATTTCTGAAATCACTTTCATATTGAAAAAAAAAAATTCTTTCTGGGACATACTGTAGTTTATTTAGAGTTTGACCTGTGTCTAGTCTTTATCATACATGTCATACAGGCCTTGAAACATAATTGTTAACATCAAAATGAATGGAGTCATTTTGATGGCATCGAATATCCTTGAATATGGCTCGTTTTATACAAAACGTAATGGTCATTCAATTATAGGAAGTGATCTTTGATTAATTATATGTTTACGCCTCAAAGTTCAACATTACTGCTCTATTCTTTGATTTTGTAAAATTTCATTGCAACTGCACTACATATAGTTTTGTTGCTGGTAAGAAATGCAATTTATGAAGGTGAAGGTGAAAGGTAATATACTTGTCTGTACGTGACGGTGACCGAAGTACAAGGCGGGGGTGGGGCATATCTCATTTTATATTCGAGCAAACTCATTTCATATTAGGGCAAAAACATTATTTAGGCAAACTCAAATTATGTTCAGGCAAGATCACGTAATCTACTAGCAAACTCACTTTATATTTAGGCAAACTCAAATCATATTCAGGCAAAATCAGGTCATCTTCGGGCAAACTCACTTAATAATATTCGGGCAGAATATTTTAAAGTTCGGACAAAATCATGTCATATTCAGGCAAACACATATCATCATTTATTAAGGTAAAATCAAGTCATCTTCGGGAAAAATCACTTCATATTCGGACGAAATCATGTCAAATTCGGGCCAAAACATCTGCATTATTTTGAATTGGAACGTCAACATCAGGTTCATAAGAACTAAAACAGAATGAAATTACTAACATCAAACAATATACATTTACTTTAGCTATATTGTTGGTCGTATAAGACTTATTACTTCAGATGAAATACAAAATAAACTTAACATTTACACACAAAACAGATTTGTTGATACAAATATAAGCACGGAATTTTTACATAATCAAAGCTTCACAATATTATATTAATAGCTAAGTATCTGAGTAAACATATTTATTCATGTAAAACGATAGCAAAAAATGTCCTATTAGGACAT
Source organism: Echinarachnius parma (assembly GCA_037951105.1). Classification (NCBI taxonomy): domain Eukaryota; kingdom Metazoa; phylum Echinodermata; class Echinoidea; order Clypeasteroida; family Echinarachniidae; genus Echinarachnius; species Echinarachnius parma. The sequence continues at coordinate 226,038 of JBAMJV010006151.1, forward strand.
TTTTTGCTATCGTTTTACATAAATAAACATATACTAGGAATGGAGAATATGTTAAAAACAACGTCAAAACTAAAAAATAATTAACACACTTACAGAATATAATCAACATTGACTGTTGCTATGATGCTAGTCGTATAAGACTTATTACTTCAGATGAAATACAAAAAAAAAAAAAAAAAAAAAACAGATTTGTTGATACAAAAATATACACGGTATTTTTCGTCAGTAACATAATCAAGGCTGCACAATATTATATTAATTGATAAGTATCTGCGTAAACATAATCTATTCGTGTTAAACGATAGCAAAACATTTCCTATATATACTAGGAATGGAGAATATGTTCAAAACAACGGTGTACACGCACATGAAATTATTATTATGTTGTACTGTTTAGATTAATCGTGATGTAATGGAAGTTATAAAAAACCCCTTCATAGATATGATTAAAATAATAGATATCTATGTGACATTATTTAAATGCTTGATTTGATACGAGCCAAAGTCAAGAAGTACATTATAAATCACATATGTACGAGACGGGTATAGGCTAGTCTAAAAACTGCCCCCCCCCCCCTGTTCTAATTTAAAAATCACTATTTATCGGTCAAAATCAGGTAATTGTTGTCGAAGACAGGAGTTTAGATTACTAAAGAATCAGTCAAATAAAATTGTCCTCTTTTCAAAAATTAATTAGACTCGATTGTTCATGGTTATCAAAAATGGCAACATTTCGCATCAACTGTATAGTGCGAGTTGCTGTATCTAGTCTTCTACATCGGTGATGATAACTATATGCATCGTCTCATTCGAGGATATTCGGATCAATAAACATTGGCGGTAGGTCCTGTCGAGGTATTGGGGATGTCGGAACGTCATGTACCGTAGAGGCATGATCAGCACCTCCAACGACGAACGTCAAGGTCTTCTCAGATTCTTCCCCGATCTCTGCTTCATCCACAGCCCCCGCGGCTGCTGCGGCTGCCGCCGAAGGGTTGTACTCTTCTAGCGGTTTGTGGACATCGAATGCCGTCTTGGGTGTGGGAGACCCGTTGCCATAGCTATGGGAAGCTGACCGCGGGGTACCTGTACCAATGGTACCAGGCTCTGTAGAGCTAGGGGATGGGCCCACCTGTCCCATGTATTCAGGCATGTCAGAGCCAGAGGGTTGGTGTGACTGCATGGGATACTCCTCGGGACTACCACCGTGGTAGTGGTCTGGGCTGGACGAAACTTTTTCCCTGTGCCTGAATAGATGGAAACAAAATGAGACAGAAAAATCAACCTTTGCCTTCATAAGTCATTCTAAGAAACACTTACTGAAATAATATCTTAAATAACATATTGAATGTGCTGTGGGTGTAGAATGCATAGAGCTTTCGAATTAACATCAGGGAATGAAAGTGCTCATTGCCATCAACATGAAATTTTCATTTCATGAACAACTATCTTCATGACAGTTCCGGTTGTCATTCTCATCATTGGGATCAAATATAATGTTGATGATCCGGATATGATCACATTTTCCTCATTTGAATTCGTAGGGATTATTATTTTTGTGTATTGAATGGGAGGATTTGGAAAACATATCCGTGGGAATAACAAACAATAATAATGATATTTATATTTCTTTTCACCTAAAAGCAAACAATGTACAAATAACCCATTTTGAAACTGAGAATGAAACCATCTAACGAACATATTTGTTATGTCAAATTAAGTTACGTTATACTAGCGCCTAATATGTCATGATACAATCCTAAAGTAAGTTATAGTATTGCACTATAGCATGACTATTGTTGCGCGCAAATTCCGCACAAAAGCTGCCTGTAATAGAGAATGATCAGACAATAGCCAAAGGTTGAAGTGAACTGTATGGTGACCTATAGTTTCAATTGATCAACTGCAGTGATTGCCCCTGATATGAAACAAGACCATCATCGTCAGTTTATACTACACACAATGCACTATTGAACAACGCTATTTATGCGACAAGAAACCTACCTGTAATGGAACACATAAATGAGGGTGAAGAGAGCCACAAGAAGCAGTAGACCACCTACAACTGTAGTTACAGATATGATAATCTTGGTCTGGTTATCCAGTCCGGGCGACTTGGTGGCAAGCTCATCTGGTTCGGGTACTGAAAAGAAACGAAAATGTCCACAGAAAAGCGATAAATGGCAGTGCCTTGTTTGGGGCAGTTTAGCAAGTTGGATTGTATTTGTTATCGTGCAGCTTGCACAAATGTTGTGTTTTTGTTTTGGCTCTGCATAACTTAGGTTGTAATATTAAATTGTATTATCGATCTAACACAAACACACAATATTCTGGCTAAAAACAAGCTGTAACCTTCGGCATTAACGTTTAATTGATAATATTAACACCACTTTTAATGAATGTCCGACGCCTGACTTTCCCCCCCAATTTTTTGTTATAAGTTTATCATAGGGATGTGGGGAAGCGACGTTTCAAACAGGTTGACTATTCGTCGTCAGGAGTGGGGAAGCGTAGTTAGGAGAGAGTGTATGAATGGCTAAATTGAAAACGTCATATTGAAAACGTCAACTCACGGAAACAGTCGGTGATGTTGGAGGCGTATGGCGCTGATGTTACGGTTCCGTTTGGACATGGGGTGCAATTGGCCTGACCTATCTGATCCTGGTACGTGTCGAGGGGGCACGGTTCACACTCGAACTCAGTGTCACCTTCGAGTAGCACCTGTGTGTAGAACGTACCCTGCTCACATGGTACTGCGAATAATGATTTGGAGAGGGAGACACAGTTTTAAACTCCTAAACAAAATGTGGAAAGTGTTTTGAGCCAGCTATTTCTCAGTCAGTTGATGCTTTATTTTATGCATCAGTGGATAAGCAAACTTCCTCCTCTCTAAAATGACACCACTTCTGAAACAATCGCTTGCTTCATGGCTGAGTACCTCCCATTTGTTCACAGGTGGGTCTCAAACAGAATGTGCAAATTTGACAAGTATCTGTGCTTAATCCTATTGATTATGTTGCTATATGATAAATCAAAGAATGGGTGAATGAATGAATTAGTGTACAAGAGTTATGGCAAATTTGGCGTATTCTGTAACCCGTAGGTCTTTCCAGCCTACTTGGCATAGGGATGCCTTATACAAAAAACAAAAAAAAATAAAGGATATAAAGCATACATGTATGTGTAATGTACTTCTTATAGACAATGATTATTTGAATAGGGCAATTAGTAATCGTAGTTACCACAGTATCCGTACTGCACTGCAACTAGGGTTCCAGTTGGGCAATTTTCGTAGGCATCCTGGTACACAGAACTCTTGTTTGGTTCCAGGACCTGCCCCGTCGTCGTCAGTACCAGAAGACCGTCCTGGACTAATGACTCGAACCCAGTCAGGAAGCTGTCCAAGGGTTGACTGCCTTCTGTTATGTTTTCGACTGTAGGCATGTTGGTGGTAGCGAGATGAATAAGAACAGGTAATACGGAAAAGGCAATTGCTTGATAACTGAACACATTATAATTGGTTGAATTAATCATTAGTCCATAATATAAGTTATGTGTACAGGCGAACCAGTATATGAAGTGTGAAAACGTATTATCGTGGATTTCAAACCACTCAATGAAACTGATAACAAATTAACTGAACGAAGAAAATCTCGTGCAAGGGAATCAAACCGTGAACTACTTAACCACTCTTGGTGGTGATATTTCTCAGAGACACGTGTTAAAATGTATGTATACGTAGGTACTGGTATATGTTTGTTTTTGTATAGTTGTTCTGTATAAAACGCCTTTGTTTCACGGTGTTCAAAACTTACACGTCAGATTCTGCAAAGCTGTCACCATAACCGTGACCCCAGTTTCGGTCGCCCTTGGTCCTCGCCGTCTTCGGACAGGTTTGGAGTTGCAATTTAGGACCTGTATCACGGATGTACATAATAAAGTATACATTTCGGTGTATTGTATGGTTATTGTATGGCTGCTCTCGGCCAGTATGCTCCGTAGGGGGTTGAGATGATTGTGCGGATTTGATTCCTAATACTAAAGACCTGAACTGGTATTCAGTTAAATACTAAAGATTAAGTAAGAGATTTACTTAGCATTTTGTTAGGTGAGAACTTTACTTGTCTTGTATAATGAACATTTCCCGTTCAAGCAATATTCGATGACCCATTGCATTGACTTTGTACATAGTTATAACTTTTCAGTGGATAATCCACTTAAGTAAGGAGTTAAATACCGGCCCAGGATAATAATGCAAGCGCATTAGTATTTTGACTCGTCATCAAATAAAGTACACCGTCATGCCTGTTTTATTTCGGTACAATATGCATATAACATGCATTCTTCATACACCACATCACAATTCTCTTTTTTTTTACAGGGCCAGTCCTGAACGGGCTTACATTTTGAATTTCAGCTATTATAAAGTACAAGGCGATAGCCGTAATGTGTCTCGCCCAATTGCGCGCATCCTTGCCAACGAAGTTTGGTTACAAACAGATGCAGGGTTGGAAACATGACGTGAACACCCCATTAGAAAATCAGCACATCGAATTTGCACTCAGTCTAGTACCTAATCACTGGCTGAGGGAGTTTTATAATCCTCTTAGTAGATAAGGCCATTCAAGGTTCCCTATATGGCTTCAGGGCATGGTTGAGGGGATTAGTATTGTATTCTTTGGAATAAGCAATAAGTACACCAGCATCATGTGTTAGTTTTTGCAGTCATGCAATGCAGCTCAGTTCATTTTGTTAGAAAATAGGTCATGTTTTTTATCTCTGTTTTCTATTGAAATAAAATTAATAATGTTCTAATTGTGTAACTTTCTTACATCCTTTTTTTGTATTAATTATAATCAAATATACTCTCCATACTCAAACAACCTAAATAAAAAAAAAAATTCCAAATGGTTACGTTCATGAATATTTCATCCGTTTCTGAACCGATTTGTATCAAATAAAGTTTATTCTACCATTAAAATATTATGCTCTTTCAAATTTTACAATCAGTTATTCAATATTTCACACAAAATTATTATGTGTATATAGCGCCTAAGCCTGGGATCCGGGCCGGGTTACCGGGTTGAAACTGCTGGATGTTGGCTCTTTGCCGGGTTCGGGCCGGGTCCGGGTTGGGAGGTAAACTTCTGGAACCCGGTAAAAAAAAACAAGTGTTTTGGAAAGTTATATTCCCGTTTGAATAATACACGTATTCCCGTTTCTTCCGCAGTTTTTTTAAAGTGGAAAACGGGGCCATAACAATGTCAAAATATTTCCGATATCTGCGGAATAAGTTGATTTTCAAATCGGGATTTGTCAACAATTCTGTTTTATTCTAAATATTTTTGAATGTGCGTGAATGTATTTTGCGTTCTTAAATACGATGTTTTAGCCATAATTTTCTGGAAGTGCATTTGTCCTAACTTTGTTCGCTTATTTTAAAAGAATAATGAAGATGTTTTAGATAAGTTTTGCATAATTTTTATCGTTAATATATCTTTTAAAATGCGTGCTCATGTTTTGCGTTTATAAAAATATGTTGCCCTTCGAGAAAATGACGACGTGCTATTCATAATAACTTTGGCCCCTTGATATGTTGTCATATCGACTAATGGTGCAAAATTTAACTATATAAACATAATCATAACATGTTTTTTTCTCCTTTCCTTTTAAGAAAGATGACAGACGCTCCGAGGCAGTAAAGAATACCAAAGCCATTTTGTTGCCAGGCTCCTTCAAAACATCGGAAACCTTCAGCTTCAACAGACATTCGGGCTTGAAAAAAAATGCTTTACCCTTGTTTCCGTCCGTCTTGTTCAACTAAACACTTTTTGTTGTCCACTTCTTATAATAATTATAATTTGTTGACTGTCCAGTTAGTTATGTTGATAATGACGATGATATACGGATTTAATTTGATGTGCGACTAGCGATGGTTTTGATTGTTCAATCGTAATATTTTCATCAGTTTATTTTAGTTTAGCTGATATTAAAATGATGATGGCTTGTGGTGATTGTGAATAATTGATGATAAAAATGTATATACTTATAATTTAAGCGTCATATTGAAAATAATAAACTTGGTAATGATTTGTATAAATACGTGATGCTGATCGATGACAATAAGTCAAATAATAAAACGTATATTACAAATAGACGATGACTTGGTAATGAATGAGTATATGTAATGATTATGTTGATGATTGTATTTTATTAAAACTTCCAATCAATTGTTGATGATTATGAGGGGAAGTATATCGATTTCAACTTGCATAAGAAATTATATCGGTATTTTCATCGGTAAGTGCACCATGAAAGGGGTATCATAAAAAGCATGACTATTGGTAATTGATGTAAACCTGGACGACGTCGGGAATGCCTCCACTTTTCATCAAGGCTGCATGACGCTCAGTTTATCCGAGGTAAGCATGCCAGGTAGGTAATCTGCTAGTATCAATCTATTATAATCAAATGATAATAATAATAATTATACTGTAGGCCCTGAACAAAAGTATGTGTATAATGCATTGGTGTAGACCGAGCTAGATTGCGGTGAGATGTGGACTGCTCTTCCGAGAAAGCCTCATTGCCGATGGGCGATATCGGTAAACATTGCGCGGACATGTTCTGGGTCGTTTGTTGAGTGATTGTTGAGTGCATGTTGTTTTTACTTATTTTATAAACATTCTCTTTAGGTTGAAAAATAAAAGAGGTTGGGAATTTCTTTCTTATATTGGGAGTATTTGAGTGAGGGTTATCAAATTAATGCTGTATCATATTTGTTGTGTATTCAAGCTCAACTCTGATTACTTATAATAACGTTTCTTACGTAAACTTGTGAAGTTTTAATCGCCGAAGCATTGTTGAATTCAAAATTTCCAAATTACACTACTTGCGTTTTTACTAGAGTGAGTGAGGGAGTGATCGCAGTGTCATGTCAGGTAGGGGCTTCTCCGACCGCCTCTCTCCATCTCTTGCGGTTGCCGTATTTTGTGAACACATCGATTTCATTGGCTCAATGATAATAATTATAATCTTCACCATCATATCTTTATTATCACTATATCATCTTCATCGTCGTCATAATCATCACAATCATCTCATATTCACCATCGGCATTCATAAATCTTCCGATCATTTATATCATCCATCGTAGTTCTCCAATTATAATCATCTTCGTACAAATTATCAGCGTGACAAGTATTATATAGCCGGGTTATAATTAATTTGATTATAATATTAAATATAGTGTAATCATGTTTGCAGTCATTGTATTCAACTTCATTTTTTCTCCAGTAACTTATGCTGTTTTGCCGCCCCCCCCCCCCCCCCCCCCGCCTCGATCTTATGTACTGTTTGTTTTGTTCTTTCATATCTCGCACCTCGTATCAAAGTAGGGTCTCTCACTCTCTCTCTCTATTCCTTGCACATGTGCGTGATGGTGGCTTCCGAATTCCCGCGCTGCAAGTCCGCATAGCTAGTCGGGCCCATCGATACCGATGGTCGGTTGTTGTTGTTATTTAATTTTTAATAACAACAACAACCGACCATCGGTATCGTCGGGCCGCAAAACACGCTAGTCTTTCGTCAAGACTCACGCTATATGCACAATTACGCGAGCGGAGAGTGAGCGAATAAGAGAGCGAACATTATATCGAGCGCGAAGCGAGCCAGTTCGTCCCGCTCGCTGACCCCGTGCTCTCTCACAGCTAGCTAGCTCGCGATCGCATAGATAATCTCCAAGCCATATAGAGCCTTGGCTAAAGGCTACAAACACACATGCAGATCACCCCGATTTACACGCACACAATCATTAGCCTGAGGAATGCCATCTATTTATTCAATAATAATAATCACACGATCTACGCACACGTAAATCTTGGCCACAATCGTCTTTACTTTTCTTTCACCAAATCATGTCATCAAATCCAAATCTTTATTTTTAAAATCTGATCATCAATTATATCATCCATCATTGTCCTCCAATTATTTATCTTCGTACAAATTATCAGCGTGACCATATTCAAGCATCATATAACCGGGTTATAATTAATTTGATTATGTATGATATAGTTATTGTTTTCAATATGACGCTCAAATATCAATTTTATATCATCAACTAATCACAATCACCACAATCCATCATTCCATCATCATTTGAAATACGAAATAAGCTGATTAAAGTACGATTTACTATTATGATTGAACATCATCATGAGTAAATAGAATATATTTATATATCAAAACCATCGCTATATAGTCGCACATCAAATTAAATCATATATATACTCATCTTCATCATCATTGTCATTATCAACATAACTAACTGGACAGTCAACAAATTATAATTATTAAAAGAAGGGGACAACAAAAAGTGTTTAGTTGAACAAGACGGACGGAAAGCAATTTTTCTTTGAAGCTGAAGGTTTCCGATGATTTGAAGGAGCCTGTCAACAAAATGGATGTGCTACCTTTACTGCCTCGGAGCGTCTGTCATCTTCCCTAAAAGAAAAGAAGAAAAAAAAACATGTTATGATTATGTTTATATAGTTAAATTTTGCACCATTAATCGATATGAAAACATATCAAGCGGCCTAATTTATTTTGAATACCACGTCGTCATTATTCTCAAAGGTCAAATAAGCAAACCCGTCATGAGCGCCAGATTTGGCAGATTGAAATTTTCCGGTGTCAGACTGGTAAAAAATAACATCGTAAACATGTCGATTCATCACAAAATTGTAGTACCAATGGCTTCAAATCAACGCCATATAAACGATGCCAATAATGCCTATTGTAATCCCAAATTATGCTCCAGAGAGATGATACAAAAAACGGTTTTTACCGGGTTCCGGGCCGGTCCGGGACCCGGTAACAAATCTGAAGCATATTCCGGGTCGTTCCGGTCCGGGTTTTTCACTTTCCCGAACTTACTTTGGACACGGCAGCATGAAATTATCCCGACATATTCATATCATTATAAACTAGGCTCGACATTAACGCTTGCCCGATTGCTGGGAAGAATTTAAAAAACTGTTGTCGGGCAAGAAAAAATGTGTAAAGAGACTATTTTAGTTGCCCTTACGAGCAAGTAACAATCTATTAATTATCAATGAGAAAAATATGACTCCTTACAATGTTAAGTTTGATCTGGAAGTCGGTGGAACTGCATTGCAAAACTAGCAATCGGTATACTTTGAGGACCCATTTTGACATTGGAGAACACAAACGGACAAAATAACGGCATTTATTTCGACTCGTTTATCGTGTGTCGGACTTATTAAATAAGGATACTTACCATGATTATTTTATTGAATCATATTCGTAACGTTAATTGCTCGTCCCGTGCTTTTATTGTTAATATGAATGAAATTATCCCGTAGACAATTTCATATCTGTACACTTCGATCGTAAATATCTTTTGAACGAAATGGAAATTTTGAGAATTTGGACAACGATAAAAAGTCCTTCTTATTCTATCATTAGAAGCAGTAATTTCTCAGCAGTGTCACGCCGATAGCTTGCCGCGCCAAGAGGTAGAAAAAACGATTTTCTTGTACTGGAAAGCGAAGCGGGCTATAATTCGTGTTGTTGTTGTTGTTGTTTGAGGTGAATTGCGTGATTGTTGTTGTTGTAGTTGTAATGGGGAAGTTTCACCGGCCGGCCAATTTGATGCGCCAGGTCAACTAAACCCGAGTTGGGGGATTACGTCGTTCGCCCGCGTGATTGTTGTTGTTGTAGTTGTAATGGGGAATTTTCTCCGGCCGGCCAATTTGATGCGCCAGGTCAACTAAACCCGAGTTGGGGGATTACGTCGTTCGCCCGCGTGATTGTTGTTGTTGTAGTTGTAATGGGGAAGTTTCTCCGGCCGGCCAATTTGATGCGCCAGGTCAACTAAACCCGAGTTGGGGAATTACGTCTTTCGCCCGCGTGATTGTTGTTGTTGTAGTTGTAATGGGGAATTTTCTCCGGCCGGCCAATTTGATGCGTCAGGTCAACTAAACCCGAGTTGGGGGATTACGTCTTTCGCCCGCGTGATTGTTGTTGTTGTAGTTGTAATGGGGAATTTTCTCCGGCGGGCCAATTTGATGCGCCAGGTCAACTAAACCCGAGTTGGGGATTGAGAACGCTCACGGATGTTGTTGTCGTTGTTTGTATTAGAGGCTGACAGAAACAAATTATGAGCACGCATAATACAAATTTATTTTATGATAAAACTATGACATACTGTGAAAGTTTCACGCTAAAGCAGGGAAGGTTGAGTACAGTTTGGGTCAAACTGAATTTTAGTAACCAAAACCTGCACCATAACATTGCAAACTAATACAGTTTAAACTCCACCACGCTCGAAAGGAATACAAAATTACAAGCGACTAGGTAAAAAGCATGTTATCATTAATAAAAGAACCGTTCAACTCAAGAGGGCGCTCACTAAAAGCTCATTGGTTTCAACCATTCGAAATAAAAAAAAAATTAAAAAAAATGCGCATGTGATGTTTCGTAAAAATAGTGATTAGAGAAAGAGATTATCAACAAATTCTTTTGACAATTTTCGAAAAGAGGAAGCCTTTAAACAATTGTTAACGGTTGGTTCAAAAGTATCTAATATTTGTGGGGCCCCACATTAATAACAAATGGTTACGTTTATGAATATTTCATCCGTTTCTGAACCTTCACCTCAAATAACAACAACAGCAACAATTATAGCCCGCTTCGAATTCTCTTGCCAGTACAAGAAAATCATGTTCCTAAATCTACGGGATAATATCATTCATATGAACAATAAAATCACGGGACGAAAATTAAGTACGTTACGAATATAACTCAGTAAAATAATCATGGTAAGTATCTTTATTTTAATAAGTCCGACAGACGATATCGAGTCGAAGTAAATTAATTAATAGATTGTTACTTGCTCGTAAGGGCAACTAAAATAGTCTCTTTACACATTTTTTCTTGCCCGACAACAGTTTTGTTATTCTTCCCAGCAATCGGGCAAGCGTTAATGTCGAGCCTAGTTTATAATAATTATATGAAAATGTCGGCATAATTTCATGCATGCCGTGTCCAAAGTAACTATGTTCAGTCATTAGTGAATATCCTCAGCCCCCCAAAAAACATCCAATTAAAGAGAAAGTTGAGTTTTGGTAACGAGGGCGCTATATACATAATACTTTTTTGTGAGTTAATGAATAACTGATTGTAACAATTTGAAAGAGCATATACTATTTCAAAGGCAGAATCAACTTTATTTGATAAAAATCGGTTCAGAAACGGATGAAATATTCACAAACGTAACCATTTGTAATTAATGTGGGTCCGAACCAACCGTTAACATTATAGTTTAAATACATCCTCTTTTCAAAAATTGTATCTCTCTATCTAATCACTATTTTTACGAACCAGCACGTGCGCCCTTTTTATTATTATTAATTTCGGAATGGTTGATAGCAATGAGCTTTTAGTGAGCGCCCTCTTGAGTTGAACGGTTCTTTTTTTGTTTAATGATAACATGCTTTTTACTTAGTCGTTTGTAATTTTGGATTCCTTTCGAGCATGGTGGAGTTTGAACTATATTAGTTTGTAATGTAATGGTGCAGGTTTTGGTTACTAAAATTCAGTTTGACCCAAACTGAACTCTTGAGCTGTACTCAACTATTGTAATCCTGGCGTGAAACTTTTACAGTTTGGCATAATAGTAATTAGCGTGAAATGAATTTATATTATATGCGTGCTCATAATTCGCGTTGATTATTGAGATGTAGAACTGTCAGCCTCTAATATAAAACAACGACAACAACATCCTTGAGCGTTCTCAATCCCTCAACTATATCTACTCGGGTATAACAGACCTCGCCTCATCAAATTGGAGAAATTGGCCCGCCGATGAAAATTCCCCATTGTAACTAAAACAACAACAGCAGCCTAGCTTATAGCCACGCATGAAGAACGATCGCGTCCCTTATCAGATTAGTTCTGGCCTACTCGGGTTTACCACATTTCTGCTCATCAAATTGGAGAAATAGGCCCACCGGTGAAAATTCCCCATTGTAACTAAAACAACAACAGCAGCCTAGCTTATAGCCACGATCGCGTCCCTTATCAGCTTAGTTCTGGCGCCTACTCGACATCTCGAGCGGGTTTGCCACATTAGAACTGCGCATCGAATTCGTCAATCTGAAACGGTACCCTTCACCTCAAGTTGAAAGTTGAGTTTTGGTAACGAGGGCGCTATACACATAATACTTTTTGTGAGTTAATGAATAACTGATTGTAACAATTTGAAAGAGCATTATACTATTTCAAAGGCAGAATAAACTTTATTTGATAAAAGTCGGTTCAGAAACGGATGAAATATTCACAAACGTATTCATTTGTAATTAATGTGGGTCCGAACCAACCGTTAACATTATTGTTTAAATACTTCCTCTTTTCCAAAATTGTATCTCTCTGTCTAATCACTATGTTTACGAACCAGCACGTGCGCCCTTTTTTTATTAACGTTACGAATATAACTCAGTAACATAATCATGCCGAAGTATCTTTATTTAATAAGTCCGACAGAAGAAAATAAAGAAAAACAAAAGAAAAAAACGAGAAAATTCATAGCACATTCAAAACTGTGGAAAAGTGGAAAATTCACTGTTATTATACAAATTTGACCTCAACATTCTGTGTAAATGTCATGTGAAAACTCAGACAAATAACATGTTTTTAAATTGTGGTGTTTAAAGCTAATAATTGTAAGTCAAAAAGCCGATTCATCGGCTGCAAACATTGACAAGTCACCGATCTACTGTATCCGATTTCGAATACGGCAAACATGATTTATTGAGTTTTACATGCATAATAAATTTGATTGATAATGGAAATTTGTACTTATATATCAGACTTTTAATCTCACAATTCCGTAGAATATTGTTTTGAAACCTGTCATGAATGACACATTTTTCAAATTGTGGTGCTATATTTGTAAAACTGTTAGTCAAACATTTATAAATTCTTCGTGAACTTACGGACACGGTCACAACATCGGCGGCAACACAAGACGTAGACAATGCAGACACAACATAGGCTATGTTGAATTTTACATGCGAACCAAATTTGATCGATTATTAAGATATCCTCTCACATTTCAGACTTTTAACCTCACTTTTCCATGGATTATTGTTTATAAACCTCACATAAATTAAATATTTTCAAATTGTGGGTTTTTGTTGTTAAAATTTTGGTGTCAAACATTGATGAATTGATCGTAAACTTTCTATGCTCACGTAAATTGCATGCACACACTCACTACATGTTTTTACATTCCATATTTGGAATTGGAAAGCTCCATTCACAAAACGGGGGTGTGGGGATAAACAGAATGGAAAAAAACACAAATTAAACTTTTACAAATCGGACAACATTTCTCTTAACTTATTTCCGCAAGTATAGCAAATATTATTCTTGATATTTCCTATTATTTATTCAAGTTTTATATACAAACTGAACTGATAACATAATTAATTTGATATCCTTCTACCTATCCCAAGTGGAACATGCTGTACAAATTTTACATGTGGGATCGGATGGGGGGCGGGGCAGAAATAATGTTAATTATAATAATTTGCGCCTTTTCTAAGCTGTCGGCATAAGAAAAAAAATCACACAAAACTGTTCATTATTGACCTCTCTTTCCTCTCTTTTTAAACCACAAATCAAGTATTTTCTGTGAGGTATCAAATTTGCAATAAGAACCATAATATTGTGCACAATTGTTTCAACACATGGTGGCCCGATCGGGCCAGCAAACATTGGAATTATGAGTTTTTTACTGGCCCGACAGCAATTTTTGGTGGCCCCGGGCCATCGGGCCTGTGCTAATTTCGAGCGTTGCATATATAAATATATATATATGTATATTTGATTCATTTTTAAATAAAACTAAACAAAATACAAAATTCCATAACAAGAATCAGGAAAGTTGCGAACCATAAACATAAAATATAGAGAGGAAAAACTCATCATACACACACACATTCCCAAATGACTCTTGACAGGTAAGTTCATTCAAAAGACCCAGTGGCTTCAGTGTGTGGTCAGATTAGTTAACCTAATCTGATCAACAACAATGAAGGGGTTCTTGGCTGGGTCTCTTATCAGTTATAATCCCCTCGAGGGCCTCAATATACCGTCTTATCAGAGAGTGGGGAAAGACTCCGCTCTTTTCAAGACTGTCAATTTGATGTGCTAACACCCTACTAAACTGTACTTTACTAGGGAATAGCTCTAATGGGATGTTTGCGTCATGAGTTATAAACCTTAATAGACTCTTACCCCCAAACCTTCACATTGGACCACATTTGACCTTTGACCTACTTATGTGACCTTTGACCCCAGAATATCATGGAGGACAATATAGGGTATCTACCAATCAAGTTTGGTTACAAACAGATGCAGGGTTGGAAAGTTATAAACCGTAATAGACTCTTACCCCTCAACCTTCACATTGGACCTCATTTGACCTTTGACCCAAGAATATAATGGAAGCCAATATAGGGCTCCTACCAATCAAGTTTGGTCACAAACAGATGCAGGGTTGGAAAGTTATTCAACTTTTTGTAAGGGTCACGGACGACGGACGGACGGACGACAGACGGACGCAATTTGGATTCCTTAGTCTCCCGCCACCTACGGTGGGCTCGACAAAAATTACGAAATAATGTTGAAAACGCTTTTTAACTATTGACGTAAAACATTTAACTTACAGGGGCCTATTCCATACAAAACTTACTTATATCTCAGTTAACTTTACTTATATCACTTATGTGGATTACACTTACATCTACCGCCTCCAAAGTGCATGTATTGGCGTTAAGGCATTCGATATATTCCACGTAGGTCATCAGCATTGCATAGAATGCGTTACTGATGCTGGTCATATCCTCGTATGTTTCACAAATGGCACTGGGATAATCGACCGCAGATACTCCGGTAGCGTCTTTGATCTTGACAACCTCTGAGAATTTAGTAAGCAACAAACAGATTCGGTATATTAAGACCATGATAATATTTCAAACTGTGCAAGTGATGAAGCATAATAATAGTCAATTTAGAGGTCAAGAACGCCAAAATGTACCAGTACATTAACATACATTGTACTGCTGTTGTTGAAGATAATTGTGTAAGAATTTAATCACAAAATAACCTCCATTTAATATTGCGATTTGAAAATAAGAGTCATCATGAAAGGTATCATACATAGTAGTGCTGCCTTATTCCGTTTAAACGTTGTCCTTAAACGTTTTAAACGTTTAAACGTATTAAACCAAGAAAAGGGCCCCAACGTGAACTTTTGTAGTTTCCCGACCATTGCTATAGGGTGGATAGAAGAAAAAAACATATATAACGTTTAGTAAACATTTTGACTCCGCATTAAACTAAAACATACATTACCTTGTTCTAGATAATTATGTAAACAAAAAAAACAATATATAAAACTTTATTGAAAGCAGCATGACACTTCAATAGCAATTCATTTTGAGTATGTGTCCAAAGCATAACGATTTTACTTTAACACAAATCCAACAGTGAAGCACTTCGATTGTAAAATGGTTTGTTATTAATACCATGGCTATTTAAATTAAATGTGGTTAAAATGTGGACACTAATTTAATGCAATCTAGTTTCTATTGTAGCTTAAGACCGTATTAAAGCGATCAAAAGAGAGTAGGCCAAGATATTTACAAAAGAAAATATGTTTTTGACTTATATAGGAGACTTACTGACGCAGTCGGGTAACTTTGCTTGTGGGTTCCTCGGGGTCTGATGAGGCCACCGGTAATTTGTGCTCTCCCCACACTGATACTCAGGCAACGGTATGCCCGAGAACTCGTAGCCCGACCGACATTCGATTGTGCAGGTCATCAGATCGGGTGTTTCGTCGCAGTGCAGATAGCCATTCAGAGGCCGCCGGAGTTCAATGCAACCTACGGGAAAGTAAACACATATATATATTATGATTACAGTATAATGTGTAAATGTTATATACGTATATCTGGTCCTCAATCATTAAGTTCATATGAAAGTTGTAAATATTCCTTTGCAACGAAATGTTGCCAATGTTTGCCATCACAAATGGCGGCACGTTTATGCATGAAGTGTGAACGACCCTAACGTTATATTCATTAACGATTCTATATAACGAGGAAATGGATCAGTTATGTGTTTGCTCTCTTTATTGGGAACGTCATTTTTTAGTTTCGACCTAATATACAGGGTGTCTCAGAAAGAATGCAACACCTAGGATCGTTAATTTTATCAACATCATCGACCAAATGTTATTGTTTTTTGTTTGATTGGGTAGAATATTCTTTTTCCAACAAAATGATACCATAAGCATTGATTTTGTGTAAGGCGTTTGGATCCTAGGGCCATTTTTCTGAGGCAATGTCGTTTCCTAAATTTGCTACTTTTTCGTCTCCAGCGATCCTCTGAACACTGGGACATTCTCGCCCCAAGGCCTCCCATAGAAAAAGAAACGCATGACTGCTCTCCCTTTGATAAAGAAGACAATGTTGCATAATCAAGTACCACATACGGTATGGCTCACATCATCTTCCTTATCAAAGGGAGAGCAGTCATGCGGTTCTTCTGTCTATGGGAGGCCGTGGGGCGAGAATGTCTCAGTGTTCAGAGGATCGCCGGAGACGAAAAAGTAGCAAATTTAGGAAACGACATTGCCTCAGACAAATGGCCCTAGGATCCAAACGCCTTACCCAAAATCAATGCTTATGGTATCATCTTGTTGGAAAAAGAATGTTCTACCCACTCAAATAAAAAACAATGACATTTGGTCGATGTTGTTGATGAAATGAAGGATCGTAGGTGTTGCATTCTTTCTGAGACACCCTGTATATGCCTCTGATAATCACTATAAGATATCATAATATACAACTAACGAATGGGCTTCTTGTGATTGTCAAATCTACCGAGGTGGGCTCGAAATTACTATTACCCGAAGCGTAGCTCAGAGTAATAGTCATTTTGAGCCCACCGAGGTAATAGATTGCCTATCACAATCAAGCACATTAGTTAGTTGTTTTTATATCACTCATCAATATCACGGATTGCGTTCATCTTTATTTATTTATTTATTTGGTATACATTTCAAACTGATCAGCAGCAGTGCTGAAAGGATCAGTGTACATTGAACATCACAACATACATAGTATAAATAATACACTATATGAATTGGAACATTAATGTTAAGTACAAAATTTACAAAAGTAAATCACTATAAGATAAACAAAGCTAAACTACACAAAGAACAAATATCAAATCATTGTGCATAATTGCTAATCAACCACATTACAACAATGAATTGTATACAGTTATTCATAACTATATAAGTGATATAAAGTAGACAATTAATTCATTACAATATATTTATCATAAAGTAACTATACCTATCAGCTAAATACCTATTGTGAAATCATTATTATATGAGAGCAAGACTATTCTAGTCATATTGATATTTCAATTGAAATTAATAAGCATAATTTAAAAATGAATAATTATGTACGTATTTCAAGTTTAATATCAATATTTTATCAAAATTCAAGGTACCAAACTGCAAGTATATGAGTATTTGTCATATTACATAAATAAAGAAACAATCTAAGTCTACAATGTTATCATCTAAATGATGCTTCAATATTTCATAAAATCGCTCGTAAATTTTGACATAAAAATCAATCGACATTGATGAAGCCAGTATGAGCCTCCAGAACCATGGCGCATCTAATACGCTTAATGTCATTGTTTATTTTGCGCATACAATAACAAAGACGCAAAACTGAGTGCGCACCAACGCGCTGGCAGTTGCGCACATACGCGATGAATGCGTGCTAGCCAGGGGGGTGTCACTGCTGCCAGAGTGCAGCGATTTTTGCTCACCGGAAGAGCCCACAACTGGTTGCATTATGGGCTACTTGGGAACTACAGTTAACCAATCACAGAGTAGTTCAAACGCGTCGTCACGGGATCGAGGTCAATAAAACAAGTTCATATGCATACGTCACAATGGCTCCCATTGTTCTCATAAGCGTGATGAAATCTAGGACAGTGCGCAGGAAAATAGGCGCGATAGTCTACGCACTGCATAGCATGATGATTGGTCCAGTATTTCTAGGTCACTACGCGATGACGTAGAGAAGTGGGCTACGGGAGCTTCAAAAATCGGTTCACTCCGCCATGTTGCCCATGTACAAAGTCTATGGGACACGTGACTTGCGCGCGTTAAGTGAGCCTTCTAGTTATAAACGGGTTGGTTTGTTTATTCATACTTCTATGGTGCTAGCGCTACCACGGATGTGCTTATTGGCTGTCTTGGCGTTCTTCTTCCTTTGACCTAGATAAGTGTACGTTTTAACTAACAAGGGCAATCACGTGACTAGAACGTGTGCGCCGTAGAGTACTGCACAAATTTGTTTGCGTGTGTATTTTGCTAAAACACATGATCTATGGGACAAGCGCGTAACGCACTTTTAGTGTTAGTATACAACTAACGAATGGGCTTCTTGTGATAGTCAAATCTATTACCGAGGTGGGCTCAAAATGATTATTACCCGAAGCGTAGCTGAGGGTAATAGTCATTTTGAGCCCACCGAGGTAATAGATTGCCTATCACAATCAAGCACATTCGTTAGTTGTTTTATATCACTCATCAATATCAGTGATTGTGTTCAGCTTATAGCAAAATAAGTGATAATCTCTGAATATTTCATAAAATCGCTTGTAAATTTTGATATAAAAATCAATCGACATTGATGAAGCCAGTATGAGCCTCCAGAACCATGGCGCATCTAATACGCTTAATGTCATTGTTTATTTTGCGCATACAATAACAAAGACGCAAAACTGAGTGCGCACCAACGCGCTGGCAGTTGCGCACATACGCGATGAATGCGTGCTAGTGCTCCCACGGATGTGCTTATTGGCTGTCTTGGCGTTCTTCTTCCCAGGGTGTTAGTTTTTACCAGCAATGTCAATCACGTGACTAGAACGTGTGCGCCATAGAGTACTGCACAAATTTGATCGCGTGTGCATTTTGCTTAAACACATGATCTATGGGACGAACGCGTAACGAACTTTTAGTGTTAAATTTTTGCTAACAGCCCGGTCACATGATTGCGCGGGGATTGCGCGTGTTGTCCAAAACTATCATTTGTCAAATACAATGGTAAAACGATCTTATGAGGGATATAATTTTTACTAACAAGCCAGGTCACGTGATTGCGCGTGTTGTCCAAAACTACCGTTTGTCAAATTCAATGGTAAAACGATCTGATGAGGGATATAAAAATCAAATAATTACCGTTGGTGAAGGTGATGGGACAAACTATTCACATCGCCGAGGAAGTGAGAGTTTGCCATCGCCTGAAACCAAAAGGTGAAGGTGATTATTTGCTTTATATTCCACATCAATTATTTTGATCACAAACGACCTATAACTAACACAAAGGGCTAAACAGTTTGGAATATTGAGCAATTGATCGAGTCTTTTATTTCAATTTCGTCAATCCTTCACATCAACAAGATTTATGATTAAAAGTCAAAGACGCTTATACCATTGTCAATTAAGCGTAGCCGCGCGTAAACGTTGCGCACCAGCGCGCTACCTTTCTGCGCACGCGTACTTGCGCGCAAACAATTGAAGATAGTACACAGTGCAACGCACTTTCACCAAGATAGAAGTGAGTTCAACGCACTTTCACCCAAGATAATACACAGTGTAACTCACATTTGTTTTCTCCCATCAATGATGGGCGAAACTATTTTTCATCACGTAATTAACTTTTGACCAATCGTAGAGCAAGATTTTTAGTATGTGGAATATAATAAGAATTATTTCAAAGATCAATGGCGTTTACCGGGACATTCCTCTGTGTTGCACACTTCTTCCTGGCCCGTTGGTCCACTGCATGGAAGACCGCCATTATGTGGTTCTGGGTTATCGCAAGTCCTGCTCCTGGTATGCGTGCCTCCCCCACACGTCACTGAACACTCGCTCCAAGGGCTCCACGCGCTCCAACCCCCATCGACTGGATACAAATAAGAAGAGTTCATAAGTATGCAAAAACGCAATCTGTGTCATTATTAAGTTTTAAAATACCATCATATAACACAGGTTATTGCCTTTAAATCATTCCTTACTCGTTGCATATCAAGGTATACTTTTGAAGATGTGATTTATATTATCACACATTATAATTGTTATTTAACACTATTAAGGCGACTTCTGTGTCTAGCCGGAATGATCTACAAGATTCAACATGGGATTGGTAATATCAGTTTCCCTCAGCACATTACTCCAGTCCGATCCAATCATAAACTTCACACACATCGTCTTTCTACCATCAACGTTAGTGTCGAGTGGACTGTTGCCTGCACAGGTTCTACCCAATATCCATCCGACTTTGGAACATGCTCCCCTCACCCATAGTTATGTTACCAAACACCCGGAGTTTCAGGGATGCAGCCATGCCCAACATCATACAGATGGCGGTGCCTCCCACTCTGCGGACACTTTAAACACAACCAACAGAAAATGCACCTGCACAGTAGCACCAAGCACCTGTAAATAGACCATCACATCCACGCACTTCACTGGCACTTCACTGGCACTGCACTGCCTCTCCAGGACAGCACCGAATGGTGCTTTTATAAGGAGATATTTTCATTGAGTATCAAATATTACTGTTTTTCAGTCCAATGTCGTATGTTGATTGGATGTTGACCTACTAGTTACAAAAATTGAACATTAATGTTACAACTGATTTATCTGTATGTTACGGGGCCCTGGTCTCAGTTTGTACCTTTCTTCAGCTCGCAGAATTCCCCGGAGTAGCCTTCTACACATGTGCACCGTATCTGACCCTGGACCGTCGAACAGGTACCCCCGTTCTGACAGTGATTTTCCTCGCAAATGTCCACAAACCCATCGCATGTTGGTCCCGAGAAGCCGGGGGCACAGGTGCAAGTGAACCGGTTCGGGAGGTTGTTACATGTGCCGTTGTACAGACACGGGGAACTCACACATTCGTCGTAAGCTGTAAAACAATGCAATTAATATGCAATTAAAGTCAACCCATTCACTTCAGATGATAAATTCATATCCGATATGCGATGGTTTAGTAAAGGTTAGCAGCCCAAATATGTCAGAAAGATAATATATTGATTATGAGAAGAAATTAAACAATTTATTATTCTGATGTAGTCATACTGACTTGTGTTATTACAAATAAAGGTTTTAAACAAAATCATTTGAAAAGATATAGGCATAGTTTTACCATGGTTTACTGCAAATCATACTGCAAGTTATACATTAGGACTACTATTGAAACGCATATTTCAAATGTTTGTGCATTTGTTTAGTTAAGGTTGGTTCTAACATTCCAAAGGCTTATCAGAGCGCTTCTTTACCCCGCAAAAAACTAATGGTTACAGGATCAATTCAAATTTGACGTGTACTGATTAGAAACAGGTAGATATGAGTCACCATGGTCACGTGAAATATCTCACTTGCAGGGTAGAAACTAACAAACTGTATACTACAAATAAACATAATACAAATAAAGAAAATGTAATTAACCAGTATATTTGTGTTGCAACCTTTACCAGTACTTACAATCACACGCAGACGGTGACGTGATAATCAATTCATTCGTTTCAGTGACGTCAATGACAAGCTCTGTCCAAGAGATGACGTCACCGAATGAACCGGGGATGCAGTTGGTTGAGATATCCACGAGAGACGCATCATCCAGAACAGTACTCCATACGTTGAAGCTACTGACGAACACAAGTTCTGAAAGAAATGTGTATACATGCCAACAACAAAAAGTTAAAGTACACTCCTAATTGTTAGCCAGTTATCAGCATAAGAAAAGGGAGAACTGTATTGACGAAACAAGCTCCAAAATATAGATATGCCCAGTGTAATCCATCATGTCGCAAAGACCTCTTTACATTGGAGGCACTAACATACCAAAAAGGTTTGACTGGACTGTACAATATAAAAAAGGATATCCTAAGACATTAAATTCAACTTATGTTATGTCTTAGGATATCCTGAAATGATTATAATTATCATTTCAGGTTAAAAATACTATTTTCAAAACACTTAATCCGTACTTAATTATATTTTGATTGAACAACGCAATTTTATTACAATACATAAAAGGTAGATTGACAAACAAGTCAGTATTTGACTCAAAAATATAACATGTCAAACCCATAATGATTCAACTATTGTGGACATGCATGGAAAGCAAGACTTTAACGTGTCAAAACATCAACCAAAAAGTTAACATTTACCATCAAGTGCCATCTGCGAGTCTCCGATAGAGACGACATTTTCGGCTTCCAATGCTATCCACCCATCGCCATTTTGTACAGTGTCACCGTTCACCTTGACGTCCCACGATCCGGGAGGGGTGATATGCCAAAGTAGTGTAACGTGGTGCCACTTGAAGTCGCACAGGTTGGTGCCGGTTTCCCAGACGGAGCTTGTTATTCGAAAATTAGAAATGTTTAAAGAAAATGTATGTGTAAGAAGTGTATAGTGACGCATTTCTTCTTCTACCCATCTTGCCCATTAGAACATAATACGATGTGTACACATTGCAAGTAAGTACAGAAAGAAATATATTCGACAAATGATATGGTATTTAGAATTCATCGCGTATTCCTCATACCATAATGTGATTTATTGCCCTGTATGCGATGGAATATTATGTCTATATTATATTGCATGGTTGAACATTCATTGTTGTTCTTGTGTGTTTTTTGTAGATGTTCATATGATGTAGAGTACCAAACATTTATATAAATCAGCCTAGCAGGAGTGTAGTATAATTATGCTAAATCAAAAATATGAAGAAAGTGCATTAATTATGAATTTATTAACTTAATTGTGCTCAATTTTAAATGTCAATATTTAGAAAAAATTATATTTGAATTGTTAACGACTAACCCATCAATTGTAAAGGTCAAGGAGCACGGGTTTTCCAATACAGCCGTTGATGATGGAAGCGCGAGTCGGAAGAGCGCAAATGATGCCGAAACGGACTCTGTCCGAATCCACAGTGAAACTGTGAACGATTCGAGAGTCTCGGGAAACAGGCTCTGCCTGGACAGCAGCGGATGGCTTTCAATGAAGATGAAATCATAGTTTGACGGGAGTACTGTTGGAGAAAGACATTTACCAGTATCGTTGTATTATAGTTATTCTTCTCATTTTAAATAAGTGTACTAACAACAAAATATTCCTTACATGGTATGTTTATATTGAAGTTCATGCAGCTCTCTCATTGTCTCTTGTCGATTGTATTCAGTTCATTAAAACGAAAGTTGAAGTTGAAGTTTTCTTTTTTTTAAATGGGGACAAGGTAATCATTCAATACAAATGGGAGTTGGACATTGAAGAGGCTCGTTTAATAGATACCCCTGGTCGAAATATGTGCCGGGATCAAAACATAATGTGTATCTTCATTCTATAAAATGTATTTTTGTGTCAGTATTTGTTATAGTTGTTCCAAGTCTTCATATTGAATCCATTCTTCCAGGTTGTCTCCCCTTCTCTGTGTGGCAGCGCCCTAAGCTGAACAATATGCTCAGTGTTCCTGACAGAGTAAACACGTTGCTAGCCTCTGGGTATATGCATGGACAAATAACCTTACACGGGACGATCAGTGATTAATTTGTAAGTGTAATCCACGTAAAACAACTTACCATTTTCGCACCGTTCTCCCGTGAAGCCAGACAGGCATGTACACGTGAAACTGTCAAGACCATCTTCACAGAACCCTCCATTAAGGCAAGGATTCTCCAAGCATTCATCGACGTTGGTCTCACACATAGCCCCACTGGAAATAAAAAATACAATTAAAGTAGCTATCCATCGTAAATAATACTTATTTTGTCTGATATAAAATTATGTGAATCATGTGGGAAAACATAGGCTTTCATTTTGATTTAATAACTTGCTTGCCATTGCAAAGGCAAAATATTGCATTTGTAAGCAAATGCAACCGCCTTTCCTTGGAACCTGGGAAAACAGGCTCCCGTCTCTGAAGGAGGCCTATTGGAACCTGTGATAAACGGTCCCACGTGGTAAATGGTAAAATGTTAATTGGAGCTATTGTTGGCAGGTGACCAAGTGCGCATAGGCTACGACGCATAGGATACATCCTGGTGCACAAAAGGCTTATTACACGTTGCCTAAAATAGTTATAATTTTTTAATAAATACCTTACACGTAAGGACCATATTTCCCAGGTAATTCATTAATATGGAAGTGGTATATTGTTCAGCTCGTTGGGCACCTGGCCAAGTGTACAGCCGGTTGGTATTGGTAAACGAAAATTGTACCTGTAACCTTGAACGCAGTCACAGCTGAAAGAGTTGATGCCATCAATGCAAGTTCCAGCATTCCGACACGGAGAACTCTCACACTCATCCAAATCTACTTGACAGGTAGAACCACTATATCCTGTAGGAAAACAAAAGGTGGCGACAATCGATCAGGTAATATCCGTGTGTACAGTGGGCAGATGATAAAATACAAACATAGAAAAGGCAAAAATAAAATCAACGCGTTGGCGCTAAATCATCCACACACGAACCTTACGAGCTTATAAACATTAACATGATTATTTTGCTTTGAAATACTACACGACATATTGTTACTAATTTTGTTTTAAAGGTCAGCTGGATTTTCCCCTTTTATGCCTCCTTGCGATGAGGTAGGTCACAAATATTAAGCACATATTATTATCCAATGTCGCGTAAGTTTTTCGAAAAGAAATCCATTCTAGTCGCTACATTTATTTTCTGCGTCGAAAATTGTAACCCATCATGCATCCAAGGCGAACCTGTAACATAACAACCATACTGATTGTAACGGAACTCAAAGCCATTACTTATTATGTAAAGAATATAATTATTTGATTAAGGCAACTCTCATGGTCTCCATGCTTAATACAATAAGACAAGTACAAACCTGGTGCACAGTCACACGAGAAGCCGTCAATGAAGTCAATGCATGTTGCGTTATTAAAACAGGGATCGGGCGAGCAGTCATCGGAATCGATCTCACAATAATCGCCCTCATAACCGGACTGACATCGGCAGGAATATCCATTCACCTGTTTTAAAGAAAAATATCACCTCAATCAACATCTACTCATATCCACACCGACTACAAATACAGGAACATTTATTCAACATTTTTGGACTCTTCTATGAGGTGAAATTTCAAACTATTTTGCCATGTATTATCGACGTAAAATCAATAAAAAAACAGTGAATTCTTTCATCATGATTTCAGTTGAATGCATTATGTGATTTTAAAATGCCCCACATAAAGCATAACTGGTGTCAATGTATCTTGAACTGGCGACTTACATTTCAGATTAAAACTAAAACAGAACTACAGCTCTCCTTCACTTTATAACAATATTATTACCATTCACTAAATTCGTAATCAAGTAAAGAAACATAAAAAGAAGCAATTTTATATCAATTTCAATTTTAAAAATAATATTTGATTCACAATGGAAGGAGCCTATTAAACTAGAACGGTTATTTTACTGGAGTCATTATTATTTTAAAAAACAACAACTATATATACCTGGTCTACACATATGGCGTTGTTCAAACACTGGTTATCACTACACTCATCAATATTGTCTTCGCAAAGTGTCCCATTGAACCCGGCGAGGCAATCGCACGCATAGTCGAGACTGTCGCTACTTCCCCTACAGGTGGCCCCGTTCAGACAAGGATTGGGGTAGCATTGCGGCGCCACGATCACCTTGCACGTTTCACCCGTGAATCCCGGCGCACACATGCAGCTGAAACCAGCCACTTCGTCGAGACAACTGGCACCGTTATTGCAGGGCTGTGATAGACACTCATCGGTCTCCGACTATCAGGAAAAGGAAACGATTATACTTAATCTTATGTACTACATTTTTGACAGAATGTTAGTACAGTTAGGTAATGCCAGTTTGGCAATAAAGCCTTATGGTACATATGTTACACATGGAACTCCCGGACAAGCCCCCAAAATGTAACAGACTAGTAGCAACAGTTGAATACTTCTCTATATTTACTTCTTATATGATCTTATATTTTGGAATTCCGTTATTATATCAAGTCATAGTTATTAAGGGGTGAAATATAGGTTTCTAGCAGACTATAATTCATTCAGATTTTGAAAACTGTTATACAGCAGATAAGACTATTGACAATACAATAAGCGTGCGTTATCTCTCCAATAGTATAATCACGTAAGCAAGACTGCTCGCTGATACCGGAAGTGGGCATACTATTTATTCGCGAAACTACGACAGGAATGTCGCGATAACCCGGGTAATGCGCCATCTATGAGCAATTAGTCCAGTTGCAGGGGGGGATTAATACAAAAGTGACGGGATGGACAGGATGTTTAACTTCTTCAGGTGAGGCGACTAATTTTGAAAATATCTTAAAAGTAATTATGTACAACATATATCAGAGAAGATGCAAGCAATAGGGCCTACCTCACACAATTCGCCTTCATAGCCCGGCAAACAGTCACAGGAGAAGTTTCCCGGTCTGTTGACGCAAGTTGCGTTGTTGGCACACGGTGCGCATGCGCATTCGTCCAGGTCCAACTCACAATGCACCCCACTGAAACCCGCCTTGCACTCACATGTGTAGCCGTTTGGGGCGTCTATGCATTGTATGGCGTTAAAGCATGGACGGCTGTTGCACTCATTCACGTCAATTTCGCAGTCTTTTCCAGCGAAGCCTTCTGGGCAATAACAGCTGTAAATAAGTATGCATTACACAAAATACAATTCATGAATGTGTTTAATAATGCAAATATCACCTCGGTTTAGTATTAATTAAAACAAAGTTGTCAACATTATTTCCACAAAAGAATTTCGAACTTCACAAGTGGCAGTTAACTTATTTTGATGTCATCTTCTTGCTCCATAGAACTAGTACGGAGTTGATACATGATCGATTATTGTGAATCTTCTTCTCATGCCTGAACAAACTAGTAATTATGAACAACAAGTTTGAACACTGTCTAGTATGCAAACTGAACTCAAATTCTGTATCAATACAGGTGCTTTAACTGTATTACCACCTTTTATCTTCTGGTAGATTGGTGTACACATTTGATTATTAAAATTATACATTAACTCTGCATGGTGTACTATAAAATTAAATCAAATTATGAATTATCTACTTTTAAAAGCACATGTATGTACTCCACTGACCTGTAAATGCCCGGGGCCGCGTCAATGCATGTACCGTTATTTACACATGGGCTCTCAGTACAGGCGTGTATGATCTGCTCGCACGACCGACCGGTATAGCCCGTCTGACAGACACATCGATGGGAGTCAACCTCGTCGATGCAGGAACCGTTGTTGAAGCATGGTCTAGTGAAAGGGAATATCGATGACACTCATCATAAATTATTTTATGACAAATATAAGTCTGCTTTGTACAGTTATAAAAGCTTTTTTTTTGTATTGTTTTCTATGAACTGGGTGTGTGTTTATGGGGAAGACTGTTAGAAGAAATGTTAGCAGAAAAAACATTGCGTTCATCGCTCAAAGCACCTCTACTTTATACAAAATTATAAAAATCATAAGAACATTATGATTTGTATGTACATCAGGAAATAAATTGCGAAAGTGCATAATAAGGTTGTGATCAGGCACATAATATCTCAGAGGGTGGCATATCCCCCCCCCCCCCCCCCTCCCCCTCCAAGTACTGTGAACATTGGAAAAGGGAAAAGCCTAGTCAGTTATTAAAGAGTTAGGACATGTTAAGACATGTATACATTCATGTTTATTTCACCTGGAGTTGCAATCGTCTATATTGACTTCACACAGGTCTCCGCTGAAACCAGAGGGACACGTGCACTGGAAGTTGTCAATGCCCTCTTGACAGGTCGCTCCATTATAACAGGGATCTGATGAACACTCGTTTATGTCAACTTCACAGTCAACTCCTAAATTTAAAAATATATATATATAGCGATGCGCAATGTTAACATGAGTAATGACGAACATAATTGAAATATTATATAACCAACAAAATCATATAGTTTTGGAAATATTTAAGTGAAACCAGTAAAGTGTCTAACTCCACGAAAATTACTTGGAGCTTCCACATTTCTCTTCTACCGTGTTGTTTGGCTTATCACCTTATGGTAAGAGAAGAACAAAAAAAGGGTTAGATTGTTTAAAATGCCCCTTTAGTATGACGATATCTATCATTGATAATCATTCAGCTCAATCATAAACCTCATACATGTTATACAGTAATTTGTTGTAAAAGCTGACGCAAATTTTCGCTTTTTTAACCAGGAAAGCTGCAGTGGTCTTTTTCAATGAAACTTTCACACATCATTCGGACATATCTTACAATGATTTTGGTATAGGACTAATTCTCAAATGTAATTTTGGGCAATATCTGACACTTTACAGGTGCACCTTTAACATTGTTTTATGATATTTCCCGTTATAATTTCTAGCAGTCAAGAACAGACACAGGTCATTGTTAATAACACACCAACTGCAAGCAAGGGTCATAGAGAAGTTGAAAATAATTAAAATTGCATGTCTTTTCATCTAATGACATGTTCAAATATATCGGGTCTCATAGTTTGGCAGGATTGTAATGATATGTACAGATCGAATATCATATACTATCGGTAAAAAGCATCACCGAATCGAATGTGTACAGTTTGTTTCTCTTGTATAAATCATGACATATCCATGAGTGCATTCGCACCATACACGTCGAGACATTTACTACACTCAAACTGCATTGTATCGTATCCAGGGAGGGAAAGAATTAAGGCCAATTTAATTAGAAAACAATCATATTCTTCCTTTACTGCGAACAGAGCAGAAAGGGGGTAGTGTTCTTTATTTGCCCTTGAAACTTACCTTTATATCCAGGTGCACACTCGCACTCATAGCCGTCTAGAATGTTGTGACATGAAGCCCCGTGTTCACACGGAGACTCTGACTCGCACATGTCCGTCATGTTTGTGCAAAGAGGTCCCTCCCAGCCGCGAGAGCACGTGCATTCATACGACGCGACCTTATCAATACAAGTTGCGTTTACACTGCAAGGATTGGACGCGCATTCATCGATCTCCTCTCCACAAAAGTGACCTGTTTTAAACGTCAAACGGAACAAAATGAACAGATACGAACATGTATTCATAAACGTCACATTATTTTTGATCAAAGAAAATATATTCAGGGAATCCAATCTTAACGTATAAAAAGATTTGTGTGATAATTTATACAAACAATTAATAACCCATTCCCTTCGATATTATGAAATCCCCATAGACTTTGCAAATAGCCCACCCGGTTCCCGTAAGCAAGGGGTTGAGATCAAGAAGAAAGCGCGAAAGAAACTCTAGTATATTCCATGTTAACCCGTTTAAACCATGTTAACTTCTGGGAACAAACGCGAGAATTCCCTTTGTTCCATTTCCATTAGGTTAAAGATCGCTTACCAGTGTATCCGTCCATACAGAAACATACTGCAGATCCTTCAGAATCAGTCTGACAAGAAGCGCCATTGGAACAAGGCTCCGATGAGCATGCATCGATGGCAATCTCGCAGGCCCTCCCTGCGAACCGTGTCGGACAGGAACACCGAAACTCCAAGTCGCCCAGCACCGTGCATGTACCGTTATTCAAACACGGTGCTTCATCGCAAATGTTCTTTGGACGCTCGCAGCGCACTCCGGTGTAGTCCGCCGGGCAAGCACACACTATCCCGGTGTTTATGTCCACGCAGGTCGAGTTGTTCTCGCAAGTGTTGTTCGTCGCGCAAAGATCGACGTCCTGGTCGCATGTCGTTCCTTCGTAGCCGTATGGACACTCGCAGATAAATCTCCCGACCTCATCATGGCAGACACCACCGTGAAGACATGGATTACTGCTGCATTCATTGATGTCATTCGAACAGTTGACGCCAGAAAATCCTTCCGCGCAGTCACACTTGTAGCCAAGCACGTCTCCAGGAAATAGTTGACAAGTTGCACCATGTTCGCAGGGGCTCGGAGAGCAAGCGTTTATTTCAAACTCGCATTGCTGGCCGTGGTAGTCGTCTATGCATAAGCATTCGTATCTCGCGATGTAATTGAGGCAAGTAGCGTTGTTCTGGCATGGCGATGATAGACACTCATTGATATCTCGATCACACCCGTCACCTGATAAAGATATTATAATATTGTATTCATACATTTACAATTGATAATCTGAATATTACTCTTGTTGTACATGTTGTATATAAATATCCTTTTTTAGAAAGGATGTTTAGCTCCTCTCGATGTTTCAATCCTTTCTCCATGCAGTGTGCTGCAATCATATAAATCACAGCTAGTTTTAAGGTCACTTCAAGAGAAACACAATGTTGGGTTTGGTAATTAAATATGAAAATGTTTAAATTGCATATTCAGCTGCATACAGATATAAATATGGACCAATGTCATCTATACAGGTTGCACCATTAAGGCAGTGAATTGCGCTTACTTTTATCATACTCAGTTAATGTTATATATTACTTAAAGATTGAAATATGTCCTTGAATTCCAATTGTAATTTCAAGGTATTTTTGTTTAATACCTGTCCTAAATATACTTCTGGTTATAAACATACAGTTCACATGATTAAAAATGTCACACGAACTTCTGAATTTCAGACAGATACCAACAGGGATAGAAGTAGTAGTCCCTATTTTAGGATATTAGCTATCTTACAGGTAGATGCCAATGGTTGTCAATTAGGGTATTCGTCTATTTGAAGAAGAACAAATATTCGTACCCTCATATCCAGCCGCACACAGACATGAGTACGAGTCGACGCCGTCCACACAAGTTGCACCATTCAGACAGGGATGGGACGCACACTCATCTATGTTAACCTCGCAGTTTTCTCCTTCGAAACCCATCTTACAGCGACACGTGTATCCGTCCACCCGGTCCAAACAGGTGCCGTTGTGTTGACATGGGTCGCTATCGCATTCATCAATATCTGAATGAGTTAAAGGTTAAATTAGAACGGGTAAAAGTGAAAAGCCATATTCCATGTCACCAAGATCAACGATAAAATACTTTGACACAATAATCATTCTTAAAAGTATTTTGTTTGTCAAGAAGACACAATAAACACTCAGAGGTGCAACGAAAAAAACAAAAAAATAATTCATTAACCCGGTATCATCAATAAATTTTAAAAAACAAGTATACCTGACGAGAAAACTAAATGATTAAACATGTTAACCTGTTGCTTACGGGAACCGGGTGTGCTATGTACAAAGTCAATGGGGATTTTATAATCTCGTAGTGAACGGGGATATAATAAAAATATAACAACAAACCTTTGCAATCGTCACTCAAAGTTGCTCCACTCATGAGGGTTGTAGTATTCCCAGGACAGTCGATGCAATATGTCATCTTGTATGATGACTGGAAACTTCCCTTAGGGCACTCGCTGCACGGATCCACACCAGACTCCGAAAAATGTCCCGGAGAGCATAGTTCTAGGAAAAAAAACAAAATAATAGTCCAAACCCATTCACTTAGTTATCACAATAAGATGTTCATGAGCGTGAATCATGAAAGGGTTCGGGAGACCACAGATCGATCGAAATTTATTTTCAGTTATTCTACCCAATGATTAAATGCATTTTGAATAGAGTAGCTATCATAAAAATCTTGCAAAATTTAATCTGTGAATACAAATGTGAACCCTGTCTATGTAGATTATTATTTTAATTCCTATGTAATTTTTTCTTAGAAAAATGTTATTTTCACACAATCAATTTACTTGTTTAAGCTTGACGTTTCGAACATCTTCGCTGTTCTTCATCAGAAAATTACTTCTGAGTCTGACCGCTAGCGGTCATCTAGCGGTCAGACTCAGAAGTAATTTTCTGATGAAGAACAACGAATATGTTCGAAACGTCAAGCTTAAACAAGTAAGTTGATTGTGTGAAAATAACATTTTTCTAAGAAACAATTTCACAATCAGATGAATCTAATAAAGAATGTAATTTTTGTTTCCAACAAAATATACATTTCGATTTACAATCATTTACAAAATGAAGGAATACATATTGGAAACAGAGATATCATTTAGAAAGCAATGCTTGTAAACTGTGGAACCTTCAAATAATAATTAACGAATAATGATTTAACAAGTTTGTAACTTCAAAAAGGAAGTACAAGAAGGAATGCCAACAGAGACAAAAACGGGACAAGGGAGTAAGGTAAATGAATAAATTAAAACATTATACATTATAGGTCTTTTGTATCATGTTTGGTTAGATCTAGTAAGATTGCTTAGATCTACATCGTTTGTGAGTAGTCTTACCTAAGCACTGTGTAGATGAATTTGAGCCTTTCTGAAGTGTTGTGGTGCCATTTTGACATAATGTGCAGTTCTGGCTCAGTATTCCCTCCTCGTAGAAACCAAAGTTGCAGCGATAACAAGGAATAACACCCGTGCTAGAATATGTGCCTGGTTGGCACATGTCTTTAAATAAAATTATCAGAAATAAGATTTCAAAATATTATAACAAACATCTGATGTCAACTATAAAATAATATTCAAACATAGATTCAGCAATCATGTCGATATAATTATTTCGAACCATTTTATTTTATCAGCAATAGAAGTAGACAATTAAAATGTAAGGAAACACAGTAATTATCTACCGCATACAACGTTTGATATGGTTGGCAAAAGAAAATAGGCAAGTCGACTGGATTCAATCGTATATTCATGCAATATCAGGACGCTATTAACATTTTTAAAATGTAATGAAGGCATTATGGAAAATAAATAATCTGAGAAACTGACAATCAATCACAACCCAATTGAACATTGAACGTACCTTTGCATTCAGATGAATTAGTCGCTCCTTCCTCGGCTGTCCACTGACCATCTGGACAATCATAGCAATATATCATCGCCTGTTCGTCCTGGTAAGAACCCCGTGTGCAGGGCAAACACTGCGTGGTCGAGTTGTCGTAGTACGTTCCAGTCGTACAGGCAGCTGAGATTTGGGGGGGAAACGACAATTATGAGGCGTTTTAGTTATAAATCAGTGTAGCACTGATTATGAAAAAGATGCCAAAACGCTATTGGTATGTATTTAACATATTACCGATTATTAAAGTTGATGTACGCAGCTGTTGCAGGGAAATGTCAGTTGGTTTGTTTAACAAATTACTAATCATGTTCTTGTCCGACATTGACGATTTTTTTTTTTTTTACGAAAAATAACACTTTAAATTCTAAATATATATCTATTTCAAAATATTGCATGTTTTATTATAAATTATTACCGAAGTTACAAAATAACCACCAAAACAATATTATCATGCTCAAACAAATGTTGTTTCTCTAGTCAAAATCAGACAATGGGTTTAACCTTATCTTGGAAAGCCTGTTATCAAGTACTCACTGCAATGAAGATCCGCGTTATCTGAAATGTAGCCATTAGAGCATTCGACCTGTGAGTAGCCATACGACATGGAGTCTTCCTGTACGTCGAGATCTACACCCGGCACCGAGGGAGAAGGGAATGTTCCATCTATTACATCGTTCTCGATGATGAGGAACATCTCGACCATCCTGTCTTCCGCTTCGAGTGCGGCGTCCCAGTTGGTGATCATCGGATCCTGGTCGACGTTGATGGCAAACTCCCAGTAAATGGAATACTCGAACTGCGCAGTGCTGGCTACCTTCACTCCCACACTGCGGTCACGGCCAATCATATCATCTACGCGTCCGCGTGGGTTCCTCTTGCGCCTGCGGGTGCGCATTCCTGACCGAGACATGAGCCCGACGGGTCCACACGTTACTTCGACATTCTGGACTGCGCACTGCTGGTCGTTGGTACAGACATCGCTGAACTGTGAACCTTGGAGAATCAGTAGGAAATTTTCGGAGATTTCTTCATTGGTTTCTGAGTCACCGCAAGTTCCCGAGTAGTACAGGAGCTCACTTGGCAGATTACTTCTTCCTGAACGCCGAGCCTCTGTGAGGAAAAGATGCGAGATCATAATTATTGCAGTTTAATGATTTAGATGACTATTATCATTTGCTGTCTGAAGGGAGAAAGATATGACACATGTAATGAATTTAACAAGTATTAAGTATTTCATATCCATAATTTAGACGTGGTGTGGCAAGATTGGTAGAGCGTGTGCTTTCCAATCGTGATATTCCGAGTTTGAACGTTGTGTATGCCCACTGTGTCTCTCCTTGAGCAAGACAATTAAATCATTGTATCCACTGTTGATGCTCGCTACCCAGGTGTATACATATGTTAAATATTGTATGTTAATGATCTTCTCAATGCCCATGAGTCGCTTGGAAGGAATGCACCCCGGGGAGTGGGGATGGTGGACACAATATTTGATGGCTTCCATTGTATCCTATTCCTAGGGTAATAATCGTGTAAAGCGATTAGTGACTGAAACATTGTATCATTAAATAAAACCCTATAGTATTAGTAATATGTTGGCATACTGCATCGAATCATAATTGCACCATTTGATATGTTAATTGTATCAAGGACCAGCGTGAAGCATTTGTTCACACTGTCTCACAAAATATGAAGCAGACACAATGGCAGAAGGATCAGGTCTAAATCCTTCCAGCCTTCCAGGTAAACCCTATTGTAAAAGACACATTAAAGGGGTAGTTCAGTTTTGGTATAGAGGGCGCTGCACAAAATAATTTGTGTAAGATAATGAAAAACTCAGTGTAAAATATGACAGAACATACAATTTTAATGGCAGAATAAACTTTGTTTGATCAAATCGGTTCAGAAACGGCTGAAATATCAATAAATATATCCGATTGGAATAAATGTGGGCACTATATTTATTCGATGATTACAAAAAAAAATGAATAAATGCTTACACTTAAAAAAAAAAATTTTAAAATAGTTGTTGATGATCTCTCTATTTTAATCATTATTTCAACAAAACATCACATGCATAGTTTTGTATGAAAAATGGTTGAAACCAATGCTTTTTTAGAGAGCACCCTCTTGTCTTTTAATAGCTCTTTTTGAATGATAACAGGCTTTTTAATTAGTCGTTTGTAATTTTCTATACCTTTCGAGCATGATGGAATTAGGGTTAGGGTTATAACAATTAGTTTGTAATGTTATTGTGCAGGTTTTGGTTACTAAAGCTCAGCCTTACCAAAACTGTACTACCCCTTTAATAGCTGCAGTGAATATTGTATAATTGTTGTCAAAAATCAGCCAAACTAGCAAGCAGCTTATTATGTACTTGATATAAGCTTCCTACCTGAGCAGTCTGGTACATTGGCATGAGGCGTCCATATCCCCGATGAACCGCACACGTAGACGTCGGGAGGTTCAAGCGAAGAGCTCTGCCTGGGTATGTCATAACTCTCCTGACAGAACATACTGCAGA
The DNA here is from genome assembly GCA_037951105.1 of Echinarachnius parma. Taxonomy (NCBI): domain Eukaryota; kingdom Metazoa; phylum Echinodermata; class Echinoidea; order Clypeasteroida; family Echinarachniidae; genus Echinarachnius; species Echinarachnius parma. Next base: position 261,586 of record JBAMJV010006151.1, read on the forward strand.
AGCGACCGTACTCCCACATGTCGCAGACCAGTGCTCCGTTGCCCGGCGGGTCGAGGGAAAGGCACGGCACCGCTAGAAGAACACAGAAGGCGGAATAACTAACAAGCAAGTTTGTGACCAATATCTGGAAAACATTTCCATTTGGTGTATGTTGGATTTATTGTGTCTCTAGTTTACAAGAAGAATGGTATGATAGTATTATGTTTGTATTATTTGGTGTTGTTATGCACATTTCATGTATCTTTCTCGGCAAATTAGGAGAATATTTATGGTATTTGTAAATAAGTTACGTTTGATCAATGCTAAATCTACGTAGTACTTGGACATCAAACATTGATGAGACAAAGAAGACAATAAAATAACGTTAGAACTATCTTGAATGACATTTCGTCTATAGGTCTGAAAATTAAATTGGATTTAAGGGTGCAATGATGCAATAAATGGCTGTATAATATGTATATTTAAAGAAATCAACATTTCACCATACATGATGCATTAAACAGCACAACCGAGTAATATACACTCAGCAAAAAAAGAAAGTGAACACCTTTTCAAGTTCATATTTTTCATATAAGATTTTATAGAAAACAAATAAATTATATATCAAATTAAAGGATATTTAATTGTTTTTCAACCTGGAAGGTGAATACAAAGTGAAACTTTACGCATGAGTGAACACATTCAATTGTCTGTTCCAAGGTGCAAAAGTAAAAATTGCAAAATTGCGCAAAAGATTTAAAAAGTCATGTTGTACAGAAAAGTTCAGCAAAACACGATAGAGATTTGCATGGTTCATTGCACTTGAAGCCAGAGGTCAAGGTGCTCGCCATGTGTCAACACAAACCATAAGAAATCGACTCCATGCTCAAGGAATCAAATCAAGAAAAGCAGCAAAACCCGCTTTCACACTTGCACACAGAAAAGCAAGACAAGTGGGCAAGGAACCATGTGAGATGGACAAGGGTTCAATGGCGCCGAGTACTCTTGACAGATGAGTCCCGTTTCTGTCTGCAAAACAGCGACGGCAGAATTCATGTTTGGAGGAGGAGGAGGAATAAGCACTTCAAGGATGCTTGTGTCAAGGAAGTGCAGCAAGGACACAGAGGGAGTATCATGGCATGAGACAGCACGGATGAGGACCGTACAGAGATGGTCATCCTCAACGGCAACTTGAATGCAAAACTGTACATCAGTGACATCCTCCAACCCGTTGTAGTGCCATACGTGGAGAGGAATCCGAAAACCATCTTTAATGACTATAACGCACGTCCTCATCCCGCTCGAGTTGTCCATCGGTTTTTGGAAGAGCACAACATCGAGCGAATGGATCCATGCTGAGCCTGCTTGCCCCATACAAACCCTATCTAAGCCATATGGGACCAACTAGGAAAGGCCGTAAATGGGCGCATCCGACCTGGTGACACCATTGAAGACCTGGGTCGGTATACCTGACCGCGAGGAGTGGAGAAACCTATCACAGGAGAGAGTACACGGAGTGATATCCAACATGCGCCGTTTAACAGTGATGGTGGCCCAACAAGATATTGACTTTAAAGAAAGAAAGAAAGAAAGAGAGAAACACTGCAAAGAAAAAAAGAACCTGACTCTAAACAAACAACGATTATTCTTTTTAATAATTTTCTTTTCAAGTGCAATGAACCATGCAAACCTTTATCATGTTTTGTTGAACTTTTCTGTGCAATATGAATGTTTATATTTTTTGTGCAATTTTGCAGTTTTTACTTTTGTACCTTGGAACAGACAAATGAATGTGTTCACTCATGCGTAAAGTTTCAATTTGTATTCACCTACCAAGTCGAAAGCCAATTAAATATCCTTTAATTTGATATATAATTTGTTTATTTTTCATAAAATCTTATATGAAAAATATGAACGTGAAAAAGTGTTCACTTTCTTTTTTTGCTGAGTGTATTAAGACCACATGACAGCCTTACGTCTGACATCGACTACGAACTGGCAGATGGCCACCTTCCCGTTGTCCGTGTTCGTAGCCTGGTAGACGACGACGTGCGTACCCCAAGGCAGCTCGACGGCGTTGTCGTCGTAGTTACACGTAATGAGGAGCTCGTCCCCCGTCACCTAGTAAACATTTAATAATAATAATAAATAATAATCATATAGCTTGCATTTATATAGCGCTTAATGCAGGGTTTCTTAGCGCAAATTAGTATTTTTACCCATGGTCATCAGGTACCGCTCAAACGCACAGAATAATATTGCGTACTTTCTCAACTCACTGGGGAGCATACTAGCCATATTATGCCAATGGCGCGAAGGCTAATTTACACCCAACCATGGTACTCATTTATACACCTGGGTAGAGTGGAGCAATTGTGGATTAATTGTTTTGCTGAAGGACAAACGCTCTCTACCAATCTTGCCACACCACATCCACTGAATTGTTTGATTCATACACAGATACATGTTAATGTTGCTTTTATTCTAAAAAAATTAGTATTCGGATTCATATAATGATCTCATAGCGTCTGTGGTGGTTTTTTTCCAAGTGGCTTATAAAACAATTTACGAACTTGATAAGCTATGATAAAAACAAAGCTATTCAAAATTTAAAAGACCTTGTTACCGCAACACCCTCTAGGGTATATATTAACATTGCTTTCCTTTGTTTATTTATTTATGTATTAATTTACGTATTTATTGTTGTATTTAGTTATGTAATGCATACTATATGATTTTTACAAAACACATATAATAGTTCCAGAAATCGTAGAAAATCACGTGAAAATTTCTGAAACAAACAGTGTATATAAATAATGCACAGGTTTGAATTTATCGGTAAGAATTGTGTGCACCAGGTAACTTGGAATGATTATTGTTAGGGCCACGAGGGACATGTTGCAGATTTGGTGTTATACCATTTATACCACTTATACTGTTGTCCCACCAACACACTCAAACCAGTGCATCATAGTACTGAATTTTCTTTTTACCATGGGGAGGTATTTTCTTTAATGCATTTTTCAAAAGCATGCTTCCGCTAATAACAGGCAACACAGGCGTATGGCGAATTTACATTGGGGAAAAAACGGCAAAGTTACCCACGCATGGCAGACTTGCGAAATGCATGCGACATTTACCGGATGCATGGTACTCGTTATATTTACTACTACTAAACTACTACATAATTATTATATTGTGCACCAACTCAAATCCCAGGGGAGCAAACCAGCCCAAGCAGCTCTACTACATACCTCTTCGAAGACCAGTTCGTTCCAGGTTACGAGGGTGAGCGGTTGACTAGCGGTGACGTTCATGTCGTCGGGACAGAACACGACGACGGGCGCGATGGCGTCTGGAGAATAATGAAATTAATTGAATAGTGTTTTTACAATGTTCGATGACTTCGATCATTTCAGGATTTTGAATCTTACGCATTTTTACTGATTACATTTCACTTTATTTTCATTTAAGATTAATTGGATGAATATTATTTCAACTTTGCCGAATTTATTAAACCCAATCTTACCTTATGTCTTGTTGACCATAAACTGCGATTACATAATATCTGGGACTGGGACGGGATGTGATTTCACTCGCAATTCATTATGTTTCTGTTGACCAATGGACATTTACCTTCGACGTAAACTTGAAAGGCGCACGTCACGCTATTGCCAGAATCATCATAGAAGATATAGGTGCACAGAGTGTCGGCTGTGAAGTTAAACGGCGACGTCAAGTTCTCTGGAATAGTTATGATGCTCAGCTCGTTGTCGACGTTGTCGGAAGCCTCCGGGATCTCGAAATCAACTTCGACACCCCATACCTCGGTGCGCGTCGTCGATATCGGCCCAGAGCAAGAGAGGAGGGTGGGAGAAACTCGATCTGTCGCAAAATGAATATACAAAGTGGTGTTCAATAATTATTTTCTGCTTTAGTAAGAAGTAAAGTGCCTAAATATTTAGCACATTTCACTTCAATCTTTTCTTGTCTAGTTTGGTTTTTTGTAAGTCAATCGTCCTTATTTGTGTGATTCTAACACTATCACACATCTCTTCTCATTGCCTTTATTTTTAACTCTTTTAAAGCTGGTCCTAAAAATACTGAAAATTCTGAAAATTCCTTCCACTAGATCTCTCTCGTATAGATCTATAATTTACTATATAAATAATTGTAACCATGCACCATTAACAATAACAGCCAATAGCATTAAACTTATTATTAAAATCACATTGTTATGAAATAATAGAAATGTTATTGTGTGGTTAAACTAAGCTTGATACACATATATTATTCCATAATATTTCATCTCACATACCAACGCAAGCTATGGATGAACTCTCATCGACCATTCGATCCCAAGTACCGTCTATCAAACAATTGACTGGTGAACCGTCTCCCTCAATTGTGAGCCCATCGCGACAGAAGAAGGAACAAGTCGTGCCGTAGTAGAGTTTTTCAGGTCCGGTGCAAATTGTCGGGTATATGTTTACGGTGGTCGGAATTGAGAGGGGCGAACAACCGACGACTGGAAAGCGAAAACAAGGGAAGATGAAATGTGTATTCTACGTTGCAAAGTAAATTAATGTCGGTGAGGACGCAGTGAAATAGCGGATCTTTGCAGTTCCGGTGCAAATTGTTAGATTTGCCCCGGAACTGCAAACCGGATTTGCCCCGTACTCTACCCCTTGGTAGAGTACGGGGTGCCTGTTTGGCACCCTGGTCTAACAAAAATGCAAACAGCCTCTATTGAAAGAGTCCAGAAACGAGCACTAAGGCTGATTTTGGGTCCCCTTTATGGATCATATGATAATGCTTTGGATGTTACGATGGTTGAAACTCTGGAAGATAGGCGGAAGAAAATATGCTTGAAGTTCGGCAAATCCCTCCTTAATTCTAATGATTTCCGGAACTGGCTCCCAGAACAGAGACCAGACACTGGAAGGCAGTTACGTCGTCAAACAAATTTATATTCTATTGGTTGTAGGACAGAAAGGTATAGGTCCAGCCCTATTCCTTACATTGTGAGATGCTTGAATAAAAATACTAATTAGATACCTTCAAATCCCCATGTATATTGATGCATGTAATACATTAGACACGTAAGTTTTGTACTATTATAATATACTGATTTGATTTGATTATTGTGTTATAATTGTTCACGCACATAATTCCGATCTGTATTATTATGATTATGATGCTTCCTATCTTTATTATGATGCTTCCTTTGTGTGAGGCATTTGTGTATAATAACGGGCAATTATACTTTGATGGTAAAAATGCATTTATTCACCCTTACGAATTGTATTGGATAATTGATTTGTACAAACTAGTTATTACAGCGAGATACAGTACCTTATAATTGTACATTTAATACTTTTGACTTTAAAAGTAAGTGTTGATTATTATAAGCTATTGAACCAAACCAAAACACTCTTATTGAAATGCATTTTTGTGTACGAGTCTCAACTTACGGGTGATATCATTATATCCATAATCCATGTAATTGAATAAAGTTAGTTAAGCCATTGAATGCAATACATTATAATTCATATATCATATCATTCTATTCGGATAATTAATTGTTACTAATTTCCAAGAATTGCTGCTAGTTTATGTAGTTTTTGTATAAATCTTTAACTTGCTTAGTAAGTGTTATAAATATTAATTTATAAGTATTTTAAATTTTATAAATTTTACTTTTAAATATTAAATTTGCATTAGAAAATCGAATTAATACACGATGCCTTAATATTATATTATGGGCTTTTGTTATTACTCATTTCATGTATCAATATATAAAACAACATTATTACTCACTGTCGTTGGTTAGTAATTACGGCTAATTCGTTATTCTATTAATTTGTGATTGAGCTATATTATGTAATTTTCGTAAATTTTTAACTAGCCCAGTAAATGTTACAGCAGTCATAATGGTTTTAATGTTATCTTAAAATATAAAATTTGCATTAGGAAATATAAATTGATACATGATGCCTATTGATTTTTCTAATCACTTGATTATTGATTAATCGATATACAAAATAATAATATAATTTACTGTCTTTCGTTAGTATTCATGCCTAATTTGTGATACTATTCAGGTATATTATGATTTATTTCTCTAATTATTGTATATAATATATTAAGGTTTCTTTATACCTCGTGAGTTCATTAATGTTATTTCCATGTTTGTAAATATTGTTGCAAATGACACTGCAATTCAGCTTGTAGCTGTGAATGTGACATTTTGTTGAATAAAATACCATTATTATTATATTTGTACAGTTTGAGTAATAGATTGGAGTGAACAAATACAAATTCATAAGTAATACAATAATGATGCTACTGTGCTGTCGTTAGTTTTAATAGAAACAATGATAAGATGATGTATGTATATTTGAAAAGAAAGGCTTGTGTGTTGTATAATGGTTAGTATCATAATAGGTAGAGTTTGTTGTTTACAGAGAGGCAATGCTTTACCCGCATCTATTCATACATATATATATATATCTCCAATGGCTGTGGCGTCTAAATCCATATTGCGCTCTAAATCCCAAACACGGAAACCCGTTCGATTAGTCAATCGCGCATATATGGTACGCACTTTGAGCGACGTTTATTTATGCAATAATATGCTCTTCGAAAAGACTCAGAGCGCATTTGAATACTGTATAGAGGATCAGAATGGCGCATACATGCCTTCGCGGAGTGACGCTGTGCCGCTATACATACATTTAGATATGCTTTACAAAACGGTTTTAATCATTGGTCACAAATACAAAGATTGATAGCAATTCCCTCTCTTTCACAATCATACAAAAAATATTTGTCTCTACATTTTCCGTCGAGTATTTGTTTTTTTACCATCACAGTATGGCACCGAGTCGCGATCCCAGTACATTCGATATCCATCGTATTCGCAAGTGGTTACATCCGGTCCGACCAGGGTGTATCCCATTGAGCAGTCAAAACCGCACTGACTTCCCCAAGCGTTGTCACAGGGGCCTGAGAAGCTGCCGAATACAGGTGGCGAGAGGAGCGAACAGCGGCGAACTGGAGTCAAGTAGATTAATACGAACAAATATAGAAGTAATTAACAAATTAGTTATCCCATTGGAAAACTTTTGTGACGAAAGGAAAATATTAAATCAGATGTTACGTAAGATACTACTATTAATATTCACCAAACAAGCAACACTGTATTGGCTACCCGAATCTTTGTCCCTAGTGCCCACGAGATACAGGACCTGAATGAATCATGCATCGGTGAGCTAGAATCGAACACAATCGAAAATTAGCAATGGCCTTTGAAAAAAGGAATTAGATTAAACTATGTATAGCTATGTATTTTTGTAACAAACAGTGTTTGTTTTGTTTCAATAAGACAAACGACTAGTTATGCACTAATCGTTTGTACTACAAGATGTGCATTTATATTTCTTCATTGAGTAGTATTACGTTGTTGATAGGGCCTTACTCCGGGCCTTACTTTTGACAGAGACTTCAAACGAGCAGGCCGCAACGTTTCCAGCCGTATCGGTCGCTGTGCACGTGACTGAGTAGTCGCCCTCTCCCATCATGCCTTGTTGTTTGTTACAGTTGATCGCAGGAGGGAGCCCCTCATTATCGTCAGCAGACACCGTCCACGTGACATCAGCCAGGTAGTCTCCGCGATCAGCGTACACCGTGAAGTCGTACGGACATTGGGTAAATATCGGTGCTTCATAATCTGCGTGAAAATCGAAAACGTATGAAAACATTACATGAATACATATATTAGAAGAAGACATGAGTTTGTCGCCTTTGTCGTCTATTTAGAAATGTTTAAAATACTCCGAACGTCATCCTGCTACAGTAATACTGATTTGACTGATTTGACCGTTACCTCCGATGTATTACAGAACCAGGAACCTTACCTTATCCCTGCATACTTTAATCAATATACTATTATAAATAATATAATATCATTGTGCAATTTGCACTGGATGGTTCCATTCCTTAAGATAATTACTGTTGTATTACTGTTGTATTGTGCCACGTTACTGTTACGAGGTGCTTTGCAAAGCCTGGCTTCCAAAGAGGCGCCTTTTTACCATGATTTCACACATTGTGTACTGTGCGCTAACGGTAAGCAAGTATGAGGCACATTAAAGGGATCTATGGCAAGATTGTCGACATCCACAAAAACTTAATGACAACTCTAGCAGTTCCAACGTTGTACAAAGAACCATTGCAATGAAGTTAGCAAATATCACGTTGCATATTTCGCTCATTACTCGATCAGTCATATGACATAAAATTACCATTCAAACATCACTCAGTGGAGATAATCAGATCACGGAAATACACATTTTATCAAGTAACACTTCGTCAATAATGTCGCGCCCGCCAACAAATTAACTAGATCCCATGTCAAACTGACCTTCGCAAGAGGCGAGTGAGATGTCCAGCGACCACTGCCCGTTGCCCAGGCATGAGGTGTAGAGGTATTCCAGGGGTTCGATCCTGTAACCCTCAGACGAGCACCCCATGAGACAGGTCTCTCCGAACGATGGACTGGTCGTGCACTGTGCAGGCGTGAGAACCATGCCACTGCCCGGCGCAAGGGTAGCACATTGTGTAGCTGTATGGAAAAGATTCAATATTACCAATGATTACCATTACTGGATAACACACGCTTCTTCAACATAATATAGACCCACTCGTATAATAAAGACACATACATTTTTGTATTAACTTAAGTGAATTACTGGATTACAGAAGCTTCTTCAATAGATCATAGTTACACTTCTCATCATGTTATTCCTCCATATATTTAAAAACCATTTGTCAAAATTAGTAATTTAGTTGTTTCATGATGTCATTCCACTTGTGTGTAGTTTATATGATGCAATTTGTTTAGGTCGTGATGGTGCATTACGTTCGCAGGTAAAGTCGGTACTTGTCCACGTCCCATCAGCTTGGCACGTTTTCTGGCTCTCTCCTTCGCCCACATATCCGTAAGGGCAGTAAAACGAACACGTTGTCCCGTATGTCTCGGTAGCTGGAGGGTCCGCCGTACAACCTGACTTCACAGCCAATGGTGAGGTCGGCAGCCCTTCACATGTCCGTACTGAAAATAGAGGTTAGACAAAAGTTGACGAAATAATGGTTATTTCCCAAATCATCGTTGGATCGATTGACCTTGACATCAATATCTTCTTCGTGACTCTTATTGCGACATGCAATTATTTATGGATATTCACATTACTTTATTATTCTCTATAAATTCAGACCCAGGGGATAATTGTACATCCGCCTCAGTGCTAGTGGTATTTGAAGCACTCCGAAACAGTCAAGAAAAGGGGACAAAGAATTTGAATTCAATTATGTTTTCATTACGTTAATCTAGGACTGTAGAAGAAGGGACGCGATTCGGTCTGAGGGTAGCTAACTGCCTTAGCGATGTTCGTAATGCTGTCGCATATTGAACAGATTGCACGACGCACGCACGTAATCCTCGTACCGAACAACGTTTTGTTTTGTTTTTCGGGTCGCGCGATCAATGGGCGTGGAGCGATTAGTGGGCATGCATCGATAGTGGAATTGATGCATTTAGTGGGCTCCGCGCGGTATAAAACGTTCACAGTCTAAACTAGTCTGAGCATGGGCGTCAACAGGCGGGGGACGGGGGGGACATGCCCCCCCCCCCCCCCCCCATTTTTGAAAGTGGGGGGGGGGGGGGATATAGTGTCGTTTGTCCCCCCCCACTTTTTCATATGTATTACATAATGTATCTATATGATTAATTAGCTTTAACTCTAGCTATAACTATGGCTGACTCATTGAAATCAATCTCGAATCTCGAATCTCGAATGTCTGCACGATACATCTCACAACAATGGCGGTGGGACCGTTACTGCCCTTCCAAAGTATGCACCAGATTGCATTATTTTGAATGAAATTACGAAAACTCCCCCCTCGCGGGATATCCTCCCCCCTCGCGCGCATCGCGCCCTCGGGTTTGGTCGCTCCGCTCCCTCGCATGATCACGCCCCCACCCGATATTCGGGCAAAAGACGCCAGCCCCCTTGGAAAAATAAGCAGCTACGCCCATGACGAGGTGTGGGACATTGTTTATATTCTTAACTCCTGCCTTTGACATTGAGGTTGACGAGGAGAATGACGTCGACAGTGACAATTAACATGCGATGAGTGAATGGAAATTTCGTATTTGTTTTTTCGTTAAAAATTTCAGATCGGTCGATGATGTGGGGACGGAGGTCAATTTATGACATGTATAAACAATTGCGTATCAATCAAAAATTAGGTCTTGGGTATGCACCAGCTTGCACAATTTCATGTCCAATAATGAAAAATCTCCCTACTGTGGGAGGGGGGACACCCCCCTCACACACCCTCCCCCCCCCCCCCCCCCCCCCCCCTCAGTCGCTTCGCTCCCTCGGGCTTGGTCGCTCCGCTCCCTCGCAATGTCCCCCCACTTTTTGGTAGCTGTTGACGCCCTTGAGTCTGAGGGCTGTGTATTGTATGCCCCGTTAGTTTAAATCAAGGAAGTTTGATCATCAGTTGCTCGGTTGGCCAAATTACATTCAAGCGTGCTCCGTGACGGTAATCATGGGATGTTGTGTGGATCAAGAGTGGACTATGGATGGAGGCAGTCAAGTTTATCCATATGAGCGACATCAGCAGTGTTGGAAAGTCATTTATGACGCAGAAAATGGTAAAAAGAGGTTTCAGGTATTTTTTTGTTCTAAACCTTGAATACTTGATTAAACTATTAATGTTGTGTATGGATTTGTTAATTTTAGAACAAGCAATGTACGAAAGTATGCTTTAACTGACCAAATATTTAATTTTGTCTCTATTTGTACCGTAAGCAATGACATAAGTATGGAATGTACACATGTTAATAATTCGTCTTTGCAATTATAAACCCACCTTGACACATGGGTTGTGGCCCATCCCAGTAAGCCGGAGCTTGCCCGTTGGTCAGTTCACATGTCACGATTGCCTGGCCTATCAACTCGTAACCTACGTTACAGCTGAAGACGCATTCGGCGCCGTAGATTGGGTCGCTACAGTTAGAGATGGAACCACTGGATGGGGCCTGGAGCCGTGGGCAGCGGAATACTGCAAAGATTGCAAGTTATAGCGGGCAGAAATTACTTTAAACATCGGTACCTATGTACTTAAGGGACTCCAGGTGTACCATGTACTCTTCGTGAATATCAAATTATGTTAGTGTCTGAAACTTATATGGCCAAGGAGGCCATTACCTTGAATGTAAATATATGTGCATGGTTACTCTTTTGCACTATGACTTTAAATTGATAAAATATTATTTACTGAATTTAAAAAAGAAACAATCCATTTTACATCTGTCATATCAATGTGCTGAATGGAGCCATAAGCGGGCATAAGCGTAAGTATACACGTACGTAATAAAATAAATATCATTAGGACAATAAAGCTTACCATTGACATTTATTATTACATCACAAATTGCTGAATTTCCAAATGGGTCGGTAGCAAGATATGGTATGGTGCGTGTTCCTTCGGGAAATCGGCTTCCGGGTCCATACGCTTCAAGAACTCTGAAAATATATACACATCAATTGAATATATGTACAATGAGTAAAGTAGGGTTTAAAGGGGACCACCATAGCAAGAACAATACATTCTTATATTTTGGAACCGTTGTTTGATATGTCCAACACTTTGCAAAGGGTTGTCTAATTCATAAAAAAAACAATACAATTAATCACCAGCCCTTCCAGAACCAAAAGGGCGTCATGGTTCCGTATGCACCAAACGTCTGCGAGTGAGCCAATTCTATACATTCGTACATTTTAGAGACAATGGAGACACGTCCTAGACAATAGGTAGTCTGCTTCCGCAGACCCTTGAACACGGGTATGACGATGAGTATGGTGATGAGTTTTTCAATTATATAATTTGTCTAGAAACCTATTTTTCTGAACTTTTTTGTGGAATGGGAGACTTTCAGCAGTGTGCAACGTTAGTGCAATGATCACCAAATATCACTTTGCATTGTCGCTCATTCCTCAGTCATATGCTGTATTTATGACATTCGTTCACCATCAGAACACAGAAATACAAATTGTATCAACCCTTCGTTTTAACTACTAGATCTCTTTAAATCTTACTTGACAACAGTGACATTGCCCGAGTTATCAGTGGCTGTAATATTTCCATAGTCAACGGTCGCCTGGGTAGATTTCCTTTCAGCGTTTTCGTACACATACAACGGACAAGAAGTATCGAATATCGGTGCTTGCACATCTAAAGAGGGATGAATATAAAAGAATAATTATGTTACCCACAATTCGAGAAACAAACTTATACTACACAACAACAACGTGAACAAACGTATGGAAAATGTGTTGAAGGAATTACGCTATGAGGCTATGGAGAGTATACGAGAATATTAACAAGAAGACAGGTAACACTTAATAATAAACCATAGTACGTCATCATAACTGAAAATATTAAGATTATCATTATTCTTACAATCGTTTACATTTTTGTACATAGTACCCATCTTACATCTGACAACACTACGGGAAACTCCATCAATGTATGGAATAATTATAATTCTGGGTTAAATTTCGATGTATGAAACATACATTTGGCACTCGGATGTTGTATTGCGTGTTATTGTATGCATCAGCAAGGAGTGAACATTAGAACAGCAACTAAAGCCCGACGCAGACAGAGCCGACTCGACCCGATCTGATTCCACCCGACCGAAAGCCACAGTCGGTCCGATTCAACATGTTGAATCGGGCCCGATTGGCTTCCGACTGGCAAAATCGGAGTCTTGAGGCAATGCACACAGAGCCGATCCGCCTGAAAACCAGTCGGATCGGGTCGAGTCGGCTCTGTCTACGCCGGGCTTAACTCACCGCTGCAAACAACGGCCCTCTGATCGCTCCACGTCCCATCCGCTGTGCATGTCTTGGAGAAGGGGCCATACTGAATGAACCCATTTGCGCACTGGAATAGACACTCGGTGTCATAGGTCACGGTGATGGCGTTGGTGCAAGCTTCCGGTGTCACAGTACCGTACTGGAGAGTGATCTTGGCCGGACAAGTGACAATCACTGATAGGAGATTTAGGTAAAAATGTTATCAATTAAAAACAAGGTTTTCAACAGTTATCCACAAACTTATTGATACTGACTCAAATGATGAAATAACCAACAAAAAAGTTGTGTGCCATGGTATATTTTGCCGTCATAAAATCCATCAACGTTAAGATGTTCTGTATGAAACCAATTCCATGCGTAACTTGAACTGTGATCTTCTCTTGATATGAACACAATTAGTGCGTTCCCTAAGATACATTTTACCGAACACTACCCATCAGTGCATCAATAGTCCAGGATTAAAATGAAGCAAATAACCAGGAACTTATGTATCCTTTCACTATAATATCAAGAAACCTTTTGTCTGGGTGTCACTAAGCAGAGGGATTTGAATTGGTAAGAGAAAGACAGGTTTGACTGTAAAAGCAGAGAAGTAATAGACCGAAAAATCAGTCTCTATATTCCGCTTGTTGTTCCACTCACCAAAATGGGGTGGTAGTATGACATAAGATATTTTAAAGGAAATCGCATGCAGAGTCGGGTTTTTCTGACTGAGGAAGTAAATAATGTCCACCTACCATCACATGCTGGTTCCTGCTCACTCCAACTCCCATCCGCTCCACACATTCTGGTGACTGTCTTATCGCTATTGCTTGATAAATACCCGTCATCACATTCAAAGTCGCACTGCGTCTGATACAGCGCTTCTATTGGCGGACAGCCGTTCACGCGACCATTTGGAAAGTCGGATGCAGGGCACGTGACGGCTTCAGTGGGTAATGGTACAGGAAATGGGATTGTCATAATTAGTTATATTATTGGAGTAATTGTCAAAATATCCCCTGTAATACGCTCTCAACCAAAGGCATGTTCAACACATAAATTTAACGTTACAATGCAGTATTGTCCTTACTTATATCATTGTATTCCGTTATGTTTGAGATTAGGTATTCAAGCTTAAAGTTTAGATTACATGAACGCGTGTTCTTTCACATTACCCGTGTTATCTCGTGTTATCTCGATAATAGTTCTAGATAAAGATATCCATGTACGTATTCTGTTTTATTCAAAAGATGTTCCTCACCGTCACAGTCGGGCTGAATACCATTCCAGTACCCAACCGTGCTCGTCTCACTTGACCTCAGACAATGCCTTTCCGGGGTAACACGTCCGTCGTCCACAATGGTATAGCCCACGTCACACGTGATGAGGCAGCTCGAGCCGTAAACAGCGCCACCTTCGCATGACCCTTGACCTAGCTGAAGTGTGACGTCACCATTTGATGGAGCGTATAATGCTGGGCAACGGGTAACTTTGGGGAAAGTAGAAATACATCAAGATGATCGTTAAGTTAATGACAAATATAGTAACAGATTTCACAATTTAGGAATAATTGTCATTGTTAATGTTGCACTACTTTAACTTTAAAATCAGACACACGTCACCAGACAGCCATTACATATGTAAACTTCTCAGTTAATTGTGGAGCATTATTTAAAGGATGGCATAATGTGATTGGCGGCAAATTTCATGATCGATTCAAAGTGAAATGAAGTCCTTGGCCCCGTTGCAGAAAGAGATACAATCGATTGTAAGTTGCAGTTAATCGTAAGTCAGATCACGTGTTCTAGATGCGCAAATCTGATTGGTTGAAACGCGTACATTTTCTGACTTACGATCAATCGTAACTTACAATCGATTGTATCTCTTTCTGCAACGGGGCCCTTGTCCTACCAAATCCCGAAAAAGTATTTAAAAGAAGAGTCAGGACTAAAACCTGGTACGGTCAACCCTGCTCTATAGGTGAGCGGCGAGAGGCCAATTTTGGGGACTTTAATGCCCCCGACTGGATCAAAGCAACAACATGTCTCATTTTAAAGGAAATTTTCTCTAGTTTTTGAAAATGACCATTAAAATTGCCGCAACTTGTAGCATCACCATGGAAACCAGCACTGAATAGACCACGCCCCCTTTTTCACGAAATACAACTTGATTACAAATCATTAGTTATTTACACATTTCATATTACTTTTTACAATAAAAACTTGTCTTCTAATGATTGAGAAACCTTTAATGGAAAGAGAAAACCCATCCAAACAATATGGCATATTTCTAAAGTAAAGATCGATCAAAATGCGTTGCCTAGCAACATCATTTTCCTTAGCAACCATTTTATCCTTGAATAAAAGTATGCGTTTTCATTTTCTCAAGTAATTTTTCATTTAAAAACTAAATTTAAAAATACCTGAATCATTAATTTAATGTTGGTAGACTTGATTTTGATATTAGGTGATGCAATTCAAGAAAAACGAGCACGCCAATCCAAATGTATCATTAAATGTGTGTTAGTCTTTGCCTAACCAAACCCCAATTTTCATGAAAATGTAATTTTGCAGTACAATTATATACAATTACAGAATCAATCCAGCTGTATAAGACAATTTGAATTGCAAAGCTTGAATGTTTAGTTTAAAAACTTTAATGAGACACTGTAGAAAACAATAAACATTGATGATGAAATGCATATATAATACAAATAATTATCGATGGATACTACATTGTTGCCTAGCAACAACATTTTACCTGGCAACGACATATTTTGCTCATATTTAGCGGGGTTTTTTTACCCTTCCTTGGCAAATTTCTGTTTTATAGGTCTGTATTACTTTGGGTACTCAGATAACAATGATGGTACAGACATGAATATACTTTAGATTATCCATGGATACCATTATGTTGCCTAGCAACAGCATTTTACCTAGCAACCACATATCTGACATACATTCAGAGAGTTATGTTACCTTTAATGGGCACGTTTTTGCTGTGAAGCCTTCATTGATTCTTGGTTAACACTGATGGTGCAACACATGAAGTTATTCACAATGACCATTGTGTTGCCTATCAACCACATTTTACCTAGCAACCACACATCTGACTTATATTCAACAGGTCATTCAACCGGCTATCTCTGGACTTTTCTGCTTTGTACATTGTTTGTTTGGTCCTGGACATTGCTCAAGTTGAACCACTGACGATAATTTGGGCCGATGAGCCTTGATCCATGACAAGAACACTGCCTTTTGTCCATACCACCTTCAACACCATGGTGCTAAGTAAAAACAAAATACAATACATTAAACAGTCCATCCATGCAATCTGAGTTTGACCATCAACAAATTATTCTTCAGTGGAATAAACAATCCCAAATGGTTTAGCAAAGGAAAGTTTCCCGTAAATTCTGAAAGGTATATATGCCAAGCTCTTTTTGACCAGCACAGATTTTCAAAGACAGCACATTATGTCTTTATCCATTGATCTTGTTATGTTCGACTTAGCTTGTCAGAGTGGTCGTATAGAACTTTAAGCAATGCACTGCAATCCTATCCGTCTGCACTTACACAGGCAATAATACGACATTCCTCAAGAAAGTGGTACCTATTCTGTTCAAGATCAATAATAATGACCCATTGTTTGTTTGTTTCGTACAGCATATATATGCGCATTCTATAAATTAAAGTCTTAAGCTGTCTGGTGTGGATTCCCGCAGTCACATGCAGGGCTGTCTTTCATTTTCCATCGATAGAGATGATGGGCTGACCTTGCATGGAGAGTTCTTATCATGTTCATAGTCACGCATTGATTTCTAGGGAGGTTAAAGCCTGCTGGCTCTGACAAGTCCTGGATAAGGTCTTGATTAGGGAAGTCAGACTCCGCCCAGGTTTTGCACCATTCTCCCTTTAGGTCGACCTCTTTAGAGACTTCGCAGAAGACCAAAAGGTTGTCCGTGATTTAAGGCGCATGTTGGGTAGGTCCTCTAGGTCCTCATGGATAGGTAGGTCTGGATTGGTGGATGTGTAACCAATTTCCTTGCGCATTATCTCCTGTCTGTGTACTCAAGGGAGAGCAATGTGTGAGAGAGAGCAATAGTGCCGGTAATTATTCTCATAGTTCAGTTTAAGATATAATATCTACACGTACCTTCTTGGTATGACATCTCTCTGCCCACACTGGTGAGCAGTACTATGCAGCAGAGTACACTAGTGCTATGCAGACCATTCGAAGGATGTGTGTGCCGGAACCCCAGCTGTGTTCTGCTAGCGAGATAATGTTGACTCTGGTTTTCAGTTTTCCAGACAACCTCTTCAGATGTTCATTTTAGGTAAGGCTGTGGTCCAGAGTTACTCTAAGTTATTTGGGGAACTCTTCATGCTTGACTATTTTGCCACAGAAGGTGACCTTCAGTTCTGTGTTTCCTTGTCGTGTCGGTTACTGAGGGGTTGTAGTCTTTGTAGGATTGGGATGAAGGCGCCATTAGGTGAAGTAGTCCTCCATCTTCTTCATGTCTACGGTGAGGGTTGTGCTAAGACAAAGGACATTGAAATCGGTGGATTGGGTAGCTAATTCAGGATCATCTGCATAGGCAAATTTCATGGGAGTGGTCTCCGGCATGTCGCTTACATAAATGTTGAAAAGCATCAGGGCCAAGGCAGATCCTTGAGGGAGGCCGTCGTTGACGGTTCTAGTCGTGCTTGTTTGTCCTCCACGTGAAACTCTGAATCTTCTTTTGCCGAGTATAGAAGCGAGGATGCCCATGGTTGTCTGATACTTGAAGATGCGGGAGGCTTTGAGCTGCAGCAGGCCACATCTCCATACAGTGTCGTTGGCTAATGAGAGGTCAATCAGTGCTACACCTGTTTTAAGAGCACGCTGATATCCTGCCTCTATGAATGTAGTGACGGCTAGAACTTGATCGGAACAGCTCAGTTTCTCAGTTTGGTAGCACAGGTTCTACCAATGGTCTAAGCCTGACCAGAAGGAGACGCTCGAACAGCTGAAGAGAGATGGGACAGTAGCTTGCATGGTCGTAAACAGGTTTCCCTGGTTTACGGATCGCAATCACTTTAGTCTCTCTCCAAGCCTTCGGTATAACTCTGGAATAGTGGATGCAGGTGAAGAATGAGGCCAGTCAGCCCCTATCTCAAGAATCTTCAGGAATTCTGGGCAGATTCCATCATTGCCAGCTGCTTTCCCTGATCTTGTGGATAAGAGGCCAATGTAGACATCTTCTCTAGTACTATAAGGTTTTGCAAGTAGGGAAGTCTTTGCTGATTTTGAGTAGGACTTGGAAAGGTTCTTCTTGACTTCTTTACGTGATGTCTTGGTAGAAGGAACCTTGGAAATAAGGAGCAGGCGTGAAGCAACATCATTTGCTGTTAGTTTAGAAGGTTGATCTTGAACCGGGGTTGCTGCTCAAAGATGTCGAAGAAGGTTCCAAGCCTTCCGACTCAAGTGTGTAAGGTTGAGATGTTCTACAGTCTCTTGCCAGCGCTTTTGTCTAGCAGTTTCAGGGGAATACAAGAGTTCTGTTGCAATATCTGGATCACGAGTGGATACGTACTGCTTGAGGAGCTCTTCTGATTCTGGCAGCCAGCAAGGTGTGTAGTCTTTACGAAAGCCACGAGGGATGTGTTTCTTGGCAGTGTCCTTGAGAAGAAGGATTGCAGAAAAGATGTGTAGCTTTCGGGGACTGGTTCAAGATTGGTGATTTTCTCCTCCACATCATCTGTAAAGGGTTTCCAGTCAGCTTTTCTAAAGTTCCATCGTGATTGGGGATTTGATATGATAAAAAGGATCTCTACACCAATATTGATCAGAGCTGGACGATGTTGACTATGAGGTAAGAGAGGGAGTATCTTGCGAGATGCACGGACGGCCATTCTGTCAGGTCATGTCTTAGGTAGGTAGCAAGATACTTGGCGTGATGCACGGCCGCGATTAGCTTGAAGCCATAGACACGAAGCTAAGATGCACACGTCTTATCACATAATGGGTTTCTTGTAAAAGGATAACGTCGATATCAAGATCATTTGCTGATCTAGCGAGGTAGTCACTTTTTGCACGTGACATACCTTCCGCATTAATTTGGTATATGCCCAATAATCAATTACCAATGAGATCAATGTGATTGCCCGAGTCAGAAGCCATACCTTAGAGGCCCTAACCACCAACCTATCCCCGTATTTGAAGAACATGCATGCACATTGGAATCAGTCTAGAATATTGTAAGTCTTTGACAATCCAGTCTTAATACAAGCATAATATGCAGATCTCTGACGTGTCTGTATGACCAAGAGCCAGGAATCAACAATCTAGCAGAGAAGCTATTGATAGATCATTGTGTGATGATGATGCATTGATCTTCACTTGCTACATTCCACCTCTGTATCAAAGGCAATATTTTTTACATTGACATTCTTATATCATTATAACATTTGCTGGGAGGCTGTGTCCGTTCCGGATCATCAAAATCAATGCACCAAACCAATTCTTACCGATACTGTAAGTTATAATAATTTCCGTCGGGCCGATGTCGGAAGTTGGTTGCCGGATGTCGGCAAATCGCCGTTGGCTCGAGGTTAAAATGTCCGCCAGCCCAACATCGTCACGACGTCATTTTTGTGATATATTGGCATAACGTCATTTTCCGACAATGGCCCAACATCATGTCATGAGATGATGTTGGGCCATTGTCGGAAAATGACGTTATGCCAATATATCACAAAAATGACGTCGTGACGATGTTGGGCTGGCGGACATTTTAACCTCGAGCCAACGGCGATATGCCGACATCCGGCAACCAACTTCCGACATCGGCCCGACGTCAGGTGGCTAGCTGGGTTGGTCTCGGGCTCGAAAATTGTGAAAGTACTTGGTCTCGGCTTCGAAAAATGTTTTCGGAACCCCCCCCCCCCCCCCCCCCCTCCCACTGAGAGGGGTTTTCAACTTTGATAGAACCTGGTCTCGGTCTAGAAAATGTTAAAAGTACTTGGTCTAGGCTTGTTCGGAACCCCCCCCCCCCCCCCCCCCCCCCCCCCCCCACTGAGAGGGGTTTTCAACTTTGAAGGTACATGGTCTCGGGCTCGAAAATTGTGAACAAATTAGTCTTGGTCCGGTGAACTGAACGGCAATCATCCCCCCCAGGTTTAAGAACCTGTCTACGCCACTGATTGTCCGATGGTCAGTTCGAACCGGGGATCTCTCTCGTCTAAGTCAGATCGACGTGCACCCAATTGAACATAAAAGTCCCGAGGAAGGCCAGTGTAAAACCCGTTGAAAATGAGTCAAATGGGTGGTTGCTAGGTAAAATATTGTTCCTAGGCAACATGATAATATATGATAATCTACAGTATTATATTTGTGTTGCAACAAAAAGGTTTACCGCTAACCCTGTAAGCCTATAAAGCAAGAAAGTACCCAGGAAATGTGAAAGAATCTTCCAAATATATCATACAATGTGTGGTTGCTAGACAGAATGATGTTGCCTGGCAACATACCAGTTTCCATGTGCAATCAATGTTAACTGAGTACACAAAGTAAAACAGGCCTATAGAGCAGGAAATTGCTAAGGAAGGGTAAACAATCTACTAACTTATTAATGCCAATCATTTGGAATATTGCATCATCAAATGTAAATACTATATACTCAACATACTGAAGGTAAATACAGCAAAAGGTCACAGAAATGTAAAGAACCATCTTTGAATAAGTCAAATGGGTTGTTGCTAGGTCAAAGAGTGTTGCTAGGCAACGATATTGGTCACTATGTATAATTGTTACTATTTCATATGTGCTGCACTATCAATGTTTACTATGAATTTAAAGAATTAAAAGCCATAAAAGCAGAAAAGTTAAAAACTGTGCAAAAGAAGCTGTACATATTAGTTAAATGCATGGTTGCTAGGTAAAATGCTGTTGCTAGGCAACAAGAAAGTCTACATGGATACCCTTTAAATGTTAACTATGGGTTGCACCATCGATATCAATCGCTGTATGCTTTGTTTCTTATTTCATAATTATGACATTGTATATTTGTAAAATGCCACAGAAATGTAAAGAACCATCTTTAAATAAAAAAAAAATAGGTGGTTGCTAGGTAAAAAGTGTTGCTAGGCAACGATATTGGTCACTATGTATAATTGTGAGTATATCATAAGTGCTGCACTATCAACGTTTAGTATAAATTCAAAGATTTCAAAGCCATTAAAGCAGAAATGTGAATAGCCGTGCAAAAGAAGCTCTAAGAATTAGTTAAATGCGTGGTTGCTAGGTAAAATGATGTTGCTAGGCAACAAGAAAGTCTACATGGATACCCTTTAAATGTTTACTATAGGTTGCACCATCGATATTAATCGTCGTATGCTTTGTTACTTTTTCATGATAAAAAAATTGCATATTTGTAAACATTGGCAATGCATATTGTCTTATGCAGCTAATTCTAGTTTAGTCCTGAATATTGCATCATAAAAGTACAATTTTATGAAATGTAAGGTCTGGTAAGGCATTGACTAAAAACATATCTATAATAAAGAATGATTGGATTTTGTTTTTCTTCTTAAATTTTATCTCATAAAAGGCAAAAAATGCCCTTGCACTTAAATGAATGATTCAGATTTCTTTTTATTTAGTTTTGAAATGAAAAAAACAGTTCAGAGAATGAAAAGTCTAGCCAATTAAACATGATAAAATGGTTGATAGGGAAAATGTTGTTGCTAGGCAACATTTTATGAGCAATGCTTACATAAAATGTATGTCCGATTGTTTGGTGGTATTTCATCTTTCCATTAACATTGATTTAATCATAAGAAAATGTATATTTATTTCTAAAATGATTATAATATCACCATATAAATCATATTTGTCATTCCAGTTCTATATTTGGTAAAAATGGGCGTGGCCTATTCAGTGCTGGTTTCCATGGTGATGCTACAAGTTGCGGCAATTTTAATGATCATTTTCAAAAACTAGAGAAAATTTCCTTTAAAATGAGGTATGTTGTTGCTTTAATCCAGCCGGGGGCATTAAAGTCAAGAAATAAGCCACTTTTTGGCCTCTCGCCGCTCACCTACTAGTAACAACCTGTATATAAGGCCACCCCTCTATATAGACCACTAATCTGGACCCCCCCCCCCCCAGAAAGCAGTTAGCATGTAAATTAACCTGTCTATAACGACCAATTGCTCATCAAGACCACTTTTTGTCTCCCTTTGGTGGTCTTTAGAGACAGGTTTCACTGTGTGCTACTGAACGAAAAAGGGAGGAAATGGAAGAGCAGTCAGTGTAATCACAGCGAGGACCTTTAAAAAACAGAACAAGAGGAAGAGGAAGAATGGGAGAACTGTGAATACAGTCAGACCTGTCTTAGCGGTCATCTGTCTATAGCAGCCAATATGTCCATACTGTATAGTGGCCACCACAAGTGTTCCCCACATATGGAAACAGTGTTTTGGAACCTGTATATACAGGTCACCTGTCTACAGTGGCCACTTTTCTTGTTTCCCTTGGTTGGTCGCTATACACAGGTTTTTACTGTATAGGAAAGTGTACCTTTTACATCAAGCTCAAAGGAACACGTGTCTGTATTTCCCACTGGATCCGTCGCACGGTAGACCAGAGTGTGGGTTCCTTCCCCGAGTGAGGCGGGCCTGCTATCACCAACTGGTGCTGAGTCCAGCGAATCCAGAGTAGCTGCTATATGTCGGCTACCGTCATCAGCCTGAAGAGAAGTTGTGTGAATTACTTGCCAAATACAACATGTCTGTTTCTATCAAAAATATATTACAATTAAAGTGCTAAAGTAAGTTGGACGAAAACTGTCGTACGATATGGAGACCAATGACCACGACATCCATCATGTAACACATATCACAATGCCCCTTCAGGCGTCATCAGCCTAAAGAGAAGGCAATATTGTGTGAATTACTTGACAAATACAAAATGTACTTACATCAAATTTAAATTACAATACATGTGGTGATATTATAAGTGAGTGAAAAAATGTTGTTAGCTATTGACACAAAGAACATCTATCATGTAACAGCAGATCATGTCCCTTTCCGTATCGATTAACTTTGCCCCAAACAAATACATAATTATGTCATTACATGGAGGTGTTTGATCCAAGGTGGATAGCATGATTCCTATATTATAGTGTATTTCTGTGATTGGGTGTGTCAACTGTGTGATGTGTGAAAATTCCATGGAAAATAAGTGTCATATTACCAAGAATAAACGAAAATGCAAAGTGATATTCACTTATCACTCATTGCACTGACTTCGTACACAGTCGAAAATCTCCACTAGAGAATTTCAAATTCGAACACTTAAATTATTTATATTTGTTTAACGAATACGAAATTCGGAATATCGACACTGTCTTGTTCCATGTTTCTTTTGGTAGTATGCATACAACAATGCATGAGAGGACCGCTAGAGTTCTAATTAATTTTGTATATTTCACAATGTTAATAGATCTCTTTAAATGGGTCCAGCCGAAAAAGGAAAATGTGGCACAATTTGTCCAATTAGTTTACCATGACTGGTTCCCATTCTTCCCAGTGGATCTCTGCACTTGACTGGCCGGCCAGAGCAAATATCACCTGGTCGGATGGACAGTTGACAACGGGAGCTGTCACATCTGAAACGTGAACATGTGAGAAAGTCAAGAGACATGATGTGTAATGCTGGGACAAATAAGCACTATACTTCTTCGCACAAGAAAAAGACGATCGAAATTACACCACAACAAACAGGTAAAAGGGTGCAAATCCATTTGATTTCGCCCCACTATTCGTCCGCACGATATTGTCTAGACACTCGCAGGGGACAGTGCAGGTCGCACCAGCGTATAACCAGTTTTACAAGAGTATTGTGAATTATCAAAACGTCGATTAAAAAGGGAATGGTCTTACCGACGCAGCTTTGTTCCATCCCGTCCCACATGCCGTCAGCAAGACATCGTCTAGACGTGGTCCCCAGGGCGGTGTAGCCGGGATGGCAGAGGACATTGCAGATCGTTGCGTAGTCCTGTTTATCCGTCACATCCGTGCTGGCGCTGTCGAGGCGACATGACTCGACGTAACCGTTCTTCGGCACATCGAGTGGAAGACACTGAACAACTATAAACCAAAACAATGAAAATGGAGGGCATGATTACACGACTCCGTGACTTTAAAAGACATGAGTTTAATTAATCACCCTAGTCTCTGACTTATCTTCCATACTGGCGCGATACATCCAATTATCATTATATTATTTTCCGAAGTTTATCAGAAACGATGTAAGGAATGTTATGTCATTATGACTATTTGTTATTCAAGTGATTGACGTGTCAATCAAGTTTAACGTAATCTCGTCGCACACTACACGATTCGTCTCCGATCCGACCAACCTGGGATGTGTATCTGAACCATATCAAGACGAGTTCATTATCCTGAACCGCCTTCAGATCGGAATCGGATCGTGCAGTGTGTGGTGGTTAGAGCTTTAGAGTAAGAGCTTTAAGCCCGGGACAGACAGAGCCGACTTGACCCGATCTGACTGGTTTTCACTCGGATCGGCAATGTGTGCATTGCCTCACGACTCCGATTTACCAAGTCGGAAGCCAGTCGGAGGCCAATCGGGTCCGATACAACATGTTGAATCGACCGCGACTGAATCGGACTAACTGTGGTTTCCAGTCGAGTCGGGTCGGGTCGGATCGGGTCGAGCCGACTCTGTCTGCGCCGGGCTTTAGACATACCAGTACACGAGACGGGGCCGCCGTCCCAAACTCCGTTCCCGTCCCCATCATCCATACAAGTGCGATAGATGGACTCAGACGGGAGAAAACCCACATCACACGTGAACGTGCACACGGTTCCATAGCTCGCCTGTTCGTTAGGGCATCCGCTTCTGATTCCGTTGACCGGAGTCGGGATGTCACTGTTCACACATTTAACGACTAACAAAGGAATACAAACAAACGTTAGTTGATTTTTACTGACACATTTAATCAGTTATGATTATTAACGAGTGGGACCGCCCTTTTAACGTCATTATCCAAGAGACGCAGCCTAGGTTCGAACCAGGGCCGATTAGTGCGAAGAGTGAGGCTTTCATCACTAGATCAATTAGGAAACCTCTTGAACCTCTTTTAAACGTTCGAATAGATATTAGAAAACGGCTTCGCGATTATATGGACGGAAAAGAAAACACAACTTTGGAAACGTAACTGATAACATTGGAAGGACAACTGTTTTGGGTTTAACATTACGACAAAGAAGTATGAATTTTTGTCTCCTTGTCTTCAGTTATGATTACTTTTGATTCATTAATACTGAAGAACAATTCGTTGTTGTAATTGTAAATGGTTTACAATGATCATTATGCAGGTTTCAAATATCCTCGCCAATGTTGGCAATGTTACTCGATCCTTTTAAAAGTTTAACAGTCTTTATTTTGAATAGAAATAAATGGACCTTGACAAGTTGGTGCCTGCTGCTGCCATTCTCCGGCCAGCGTACATGTCAGCACCTCGGTACCCTGCAGGATGTAGCCGTTGTCACACTCGAATTCGCACTCCTCGCCGACATCGACTTCGGACTGGCCCGAGCAGGTCGAGTTATCGTCGTATTGCATGCCGAGATCGAGCCGTGGTACGTCGCATGTCTCCACTGTGAAATGACATCGTATTAGAAAACAAAACAGAGCAAACTAGGAAATATCTTTTGAGGTATTCAGATCCATTATTGCATTGATAATTAAATGCTTATTTTCTTCTCTTTTTTTCTCGAGCACATGCATACTTTCTTAGTATTATTATGTCGTGTATAAGATTAATTCCTTGCGGAAACCGTAGCGTACAGGTACATGTGTTATGAATATTTACGAAGGAATCGGGCACCCCATATAACTCCCCCTAATGTATGCTTACCATTGCAAGTAGGGGTGACGCCTTCCCAGAATGCACTATCACTTCCGGGCTGGGCGTTGCATCGTTGGACATTGTTGTCAATGACGTAACCAAGGTCGCACATGAAGTAGCACGAATAGCCGTACGTGCGTTGGCATGGAGTACCGCCTACATAGTCGCCATTTTCCGGTGGACTTACAGTCGGACATTCAAGTACTAAATAAAATACATTGATCAAATACATTGGAACCATTGGGGACAAAATAGCAATTAAATCAAGAAAGTGGAAAACCACGGTTTGGTATGTCACCATGTTTGGTATGATTTTACTTGAAAGGAGGCATTCAAGAACTTCATGCACACAATGCATTGGAACTGAAATACGTTTTGAAGTATCTATCTATTATCTATAATCTATTAAAGAGAAGTGAAAGAACCAAGAACTATGTTACAAGACGCATTACTCACTGATTTAAAAAAAAACAATGAGAATATTACCGGAAGTACCGGAAGTTCATACACTAGTATGACCATTTACATTACAGATGTGGCTCCACCCTATGCTGGCTACCCAACTTGTTAATTCACTTATGTAAGACATTGCAAGATGGGACTCACTCTCGCACGTCGGTGCCTCGTCAGTCCATTCCCCAATGTTCCCGGTCTTCTCACAGGTGATGGACGTTTGACCCTCCAGCCGATACCCGGTGGTGCAGGAGAAGGTGCAGTCCGACCCCCGAATATTTCCCGCGGGACAGCTCACCAAAAGTCCCCGATAGATGGGGATAGTCCTGCACATGATTACTGCAGGCGGAGGAGGCAAGCAAGTAGTAAAATATAATTTAGAACAATCGTGTTAATCTGACGGCTAGGGTGTATGTCAATGAAGGAAACGTACAAACATTAGTATTGGACCTCTAATTTATTGTTGCGGGACAGAAACAAAATAAATTATTTTTCAAACGGGAACATTATTAACGCGCCGTTGGCATAATTCGTGTTAGTAAAATATGTGCGCAGTGAGAGGGATAAGGGGCGGTCGCCCCCAAAGGGCGAGAGCGAGCCAGAAGATAAACTGGATGTACACGAACTGCGGTGTCCAGTTATTGTGGCACATACAAGAAAACATGTTTAATAATGACAATCTATATCAAACGTAAATATGCTTTCTGTCGGCATGGTGTATGAGGGTCCGCCTTATTTACCATGTTTACAGGAGGTTGTGGGTTCGAATTATAACCCAGGTAGGGTCACACCAACGACCATTATAACAATGGGACCTGCCATCTTCTAAATGCATGCGCTCTGACTTCATATAACGGAGTAGGATATTCAAGATAGGCATCATGTTAATTCATGTTATGCAGGTCAAGTAGAGTGTTAATATCAGCTGGATGTGACAAGCGTACATTGCAAAGGGCCAGGGGGTGTTCACAAAGATCCCGAGTCCAACTTAACACTAAGTTGGACTTAGACATAACAGAAAGATGTTGGTTTCTTTACTTTTTTTGTGTAAAAATTATTTTGAAAGGCATAACATGTTGATTCAAGTCATTAATATTTTCTATTTGCAAGGATTTTTCAATGTAAAATTTAAGAAAATTATTGCATTTTTACTTTTGAATTTACTTTATTCAAAGGCTACAATTGGCTTATCATAATTTTGAATTCCCACTTAGATTCAAGTTAAACTTTAAAGGATCTTTATGAAACACCCCCAGTTCCATTCCATACAGGCGCGCCTTACCTTGGACAGTGATGGTGAACGTACAGGTGGACGACTGGCCAGAGCTATCCTCGGCCACGTACTCGATGACGTGGTAGTTCTGATCAAACACGCTACCAGACGGGAGGCCCTTGGTTTGCACGGGGTCGATGATGTCGCCCGAGTTGTCCGAGACCGTGGGCGCTTCCCACGCTACTACTGCATTATAGGCGAGCTCATCGGCGTACACGATCTGCGACGGAGGGCATGTGTCGAACACGGGGGCGGATGAATCTGATAGAAACCGAAATTAAAGGCTTAAAAGGGATTTAGTAATAGTGTCCAAATGCTAGAGGTTCTCTAATACCTTGTTGTATTAACAATATACGCTTTTTAGACTTTCCCTTTTGTTAAAAAGATATATCCGATTGAAGTGTTATTTTGTTATTATTCACTGGATAGTCATAACCGTGTACAAGGTCAGTGCAGTGAGTCACTTTGCATTTTTGCTCATTACTAGGCCATATAACATCCATTTAACGTGACTTGTTCACACATTACTCAATAGACATATCAAATCAAACAATACACAGTGCGTCAACCTGTCATCACTTTTTACACATGTCAACAAAGTTACTAATTCCCTTTAATAACGTCTTCCCATCTATATGTATATGTCATACAAACTTGTATCAGTTTCCTATGTAGGGATAAATTAAACGAATTTTACAATGATTGCATCACTTGTTCAATTAATAAAACATTGAAATGAAACATGAAATGAAACATATGAAATAAACAACACATATACAAGCATCTACTTTTTTTTCATTACTTCTTGCTGATAAATGATAATAATTTGTTATGTGTTTAATGATACAGCTTGTCCCAGAAAAAATTACAACGGCACTTTCCGCAACGATAACTTTAAAGATAGTAGATCAATCCGAATGATATTTCAGGGTATGAAACTATAACTTATTACCTACGTCTTGCAGAAAACCCTATTCGATTTGCTTCAGTGGTCATGGAGAATTAGGATCTTTTGTCAATCATGCCAGATGTCCCTTCCCTCCAGATTTTGTAAGGAGACGTGTTGTCCATTGACAACGGGACTTTCTGCAACGATAACTTTAAAGATAGTGGATCAATCAGAATGATATTTCAGGGTAGGAAACTATAACTTATTACCTACATCTTGCAGAAAACCCTATTCGATTTGCCTCAGTGGTCATGGAGAATGAGGATCTTTTGTCAATCATGTCAGATGTCCCTTCCCTCCAGATTTTGTAAGGAGACGTGTTGTCCATTGACAACTTTCTGCAACGTTAACTTTAAAAATAGTAAATCATTCAGAATAATATTTCAGGGTATGTAACTATAACTTATTACCTACATCTTGCAGAAAATCCTATTCGATTTGCTTCAGTGGTCATGGAGAATGAGGATCTTTTGTCAATCATGTCATGTGTCCATTTTCGTTATGTTCACGCGTTATGAACGAAAATGGACTTGTTCACGCGTTATGAACAAAAATGGACACATGACATGATTGACAAAAGATCCTCATTCTCCATGACCACTGAAGCAAATCGAATAGGGTTTTCTGCAAGATGTACGTAATAAGTTATAGTTTCATACCCTGAAATATTATTCTGATTTAGTTACTATTTTAAAGTTATCGTTGCAGAAAGTCCCGTTGTCAATGGACAACACGTCTCCTTACAAAATCCGGAGGGAAGGGACATCTGACGTGATTGACAAAAGATCCTCATTCTCCATGACCACTGAAGCAAATCGAATAGGGTTTTATGCAAGATGTAGGTAATAAGTTATAGTTTCATATCCTGAAATATCATTCTGATTGATCTAATATCTTTAAAGTTATCTTTGCGGAAAATGCCGTTGTAATTTTTTTTGGGACAAGCTGTAGTGTTTATGTATGACTATCAATTTCATTTAATTACAAATAAATCATAACTTACAGCAGTGAATGAAGGTGAAATAATAAATTAATTATCAATATTTATGTTTTACCTTTGCAAGTAGGTGGGGTGCCGGTCCACCCGGTGGCCGTGCAGAACCTATCCCGGCTCTGCCCCGTGGGAATAGCGTACCCCTCTGAGCAAGAGTAGGTGCAAATGCTCTGGTATAAATTACCATTCGTACAAGACACAGCACCATTTTCCGGAGCTCCTATGTTATCCGGGCATGTCATCACTGTGTATAAAACGAAATACATTATAATCACTGATAATACGAATTGGTCAGTCGCAAATGATATTGCACTATTTAAAAAAGTTGTATTTAAATAAAGGGATATATATAGTTAGTAAATTAATCGACCACATTCACGTGCCATCCATGCACCATGTCAGGTCATGCTCTCATCATCATCATCATCATCATAATCATCATCATCATCATCATCATCATCATCATCATCATCAACATCATCATTATCATTATCATCATCATCACCCTCGTCCTTATATCATAAATATTATGATAAGAAAGGCATCACCATCATCATTATCATCATCATCAGCAGCAGCAGCATAATCATTGGCATTATCATCATCATCATCAACAACAACAACATCATTATCTTTACCCCATGCTTCCTATTCGTCCTCAGTATCATCATCATCATATCCGTCGTCGTCGTCGTCATCATCGTCATAATCATAATCATCATCATCAGCATCGTTATCATCTGTACCCTCCTCCTCTTCCTCCTTACCACCATCATTATCATCATCATCACCATCATTCATAACCATCACGTTCATCCTTCTCCTCATCATCATCATCACCATCATCATCACGATTCTATCCTCCTCGTTATGCTCTTGCCTGTGCATGTAGGTGCTGCTCCAGACCACTCGCCCGTCCCCTGGCACTCGCGTCTTGTTTCCTGACTAATAGCGTACCCATCGAGGCAGTAGTAAACGCAGGAGGATCCCACCATCTGTCCTCCCGAACAGTCAATGTAACCCTTGGCTGGGTACGATAGACTTGGACATCTGATGACTGACGTATCGAATTGAAAACAAACAAACAAAGAAACATGACACGTAGCATTATTTAAAACGGAACACATATGAGTTGTAATAACATAATTATTGCCGTCAGTGAAATTTATATGAAGTCAGTGTATTATGTCAGCCTATACTTCGAATACATTGCGTTCACATTGTGATCACCGTGTGAGCGCCATATTCAATATTAACACACTGTGTTCAATAAGTGCTCAAAGTCTTTTTAACATTGTGCTTACAGTTTTCACATCAGATCTGAACCATGGGGTCCATACTGTGAAACACAGTGTCATATTTTGAAACAGTGGGGAAGCACTACGAAACAATGTGCTCAGTTTGGTAGGGATGTTGAAACAAAGTCGTTTGTCTGTTATTGTATGTATTTATTAAAGTTAAAAAATTACATAATGTACCTTCCGTATATTATTGTATTGTTATTGAATTGTTCAATATTATCTCATAATGTATTATTTGTACACGGGGGCCCCATCAAAAACAGTGCCATATCACTGATGGACATGCACTATCTAAAAAGACGAATTACATAAATGAATAAATAAATAAATAAGTAATTGAATAAATAAATTAATCAATTAATAAATCAATCAATAAATAAATAAATAAATATATATATATAAATTACACATCAATGATTTCCAATAAAGGTAACAAACCGATATTTCCATTCATATGACAGTTGTTAACACAAGAAGGCGCTCTACAGACGCCTGAAAGATTAAAACCTTATTGTTCCAAAATCATTCATTTGAATTTCTTATAAATAAGCTTTCAATGGAGAGATGATCCGAATCAATGTATAATCCACTTAACTTTCTTTTCACGAATATGTAGGTTTCTAATTTTGCCATACACACGTTGTGTTCTTCAACCATGTCAACCTTGCTCAAACATAATTTGGAGCGCCCTCTGAACAATAACCTTACTATGTGAATAATAATAATAACAATCATATACCGATAATAATAACAATCATATACCGATAATAATGTCACCCTACCTTCAACGATGAAAGAGACTTCGCAAACGGCCTGGTTTCCCGATTTATCGACGGCCACGTAGCTGATGTAATGACTGCCCTCCGCGAACTGGGACCCAGGGGCTGGACCGTATCTCCTACAATTAATGGAAATTATTCAGTGTTAATAAACTTACATTTCAACTTTCCGAGTGCTGAAAGGGAAGTCAATTATACTTCTTGCCCACTTCTTGACCCACATGTTCAGACAAGTTTGCATGAATATAATATCCTCCTATCAATCTACAATGTAAAGAAGTCTAGGTGCCTGAGATTTAAAAAATATAATAATAATAAAACACCTTTGTGTGTAACTAGCAGCAAATCAATAGCGTTGATACTATCAGGTAAGTGGCTACGTCGTAGAGTCTAGTGGGCGCTATCAAAAGACAGAGTACACAGTCGATTATACGGTTTTTTACCGAGTATCGGCAGCCGCGCATAGTGTTCGTAACCAGGCAGATTCATGTGCATTATAATAACAGTGCTTTGAGCGTGGCATACAGCTAGGTGTGCGCATCGATAATAGAGGAATCGATCATAACTGTTGTAATGTGCGATGAATCATCAATAAAATACATTTCGATGTGCGTATTTCTCTTGATTATAAGTGGTTATATCAATAAGGGCATGTCCTAATTTTCAATTCATCATAATTGTTAATCTCTAACAAGCAAATTGATGTTAGCCTTACTATTATGCCCAGCGCAGACAGAGCCGACTCGACCCGATCCGACTGGTTTTCAGCCTGATTATCTCAGTATGCGCTGCCTCAGTCAAGTGCCAGTCGGAGATCATTCGAGGCCGATTCAACATGTTGGATCGGCTCCGACTAAGCGAAACTGACTCTAGCCTGACATAAAACCAGTCGGATCGGGTCGAGTTGGCTCTGTCTGCGTCGGGCTTTAAGCTGGTTCTAGGGCATTATAAACTTGGCACTCTAAAGCCATCTGCAGACAGAGCCGACTCGACCCGATCTGACTGGTTTTCATTCAGATCGGCTCAGTTTTCAGTGCCTCGCGACACACATTTTGCCAGTCGAGAGACAGTCGGATGCCAGTCAGGGCCGATTTAACACGATGAATTGGCTCCGACCGAGTAGAAACTTACGATTACTCTTAGATTACGTCACGTGCTACGTGGTTTAAAGGGATAGTTGAGTTTTGTTAAAGAGAGTACAGTTTTGGTCAAACTGAATTTTAGTAACCAAAACCTGCATCATTACATTACAAACTAATAGTTATAACTCCACTATGCTCGAAAGGAATACAAAATTACAAATGACTCAGTAAAAAGCCTGTTATCATTCAAATAAAGCTGTTAAAACATCTGTTAAAAGAGGGCGCTCTTGTAAACACTCATCGGTTTCATCCATTTTAAATGAAATATTATGCATGTGATGTTTTGTTGAAATAGTGATTAGATATAGAGGGATAATTAACAACTATGTAAAAACCTCTTTTGTAAATTTGTGAAAAGAGGAAGCATTTTTAATTTTTTTATAACGGCTGGTTCACAATTATCGAATAATTGTGGGGCCCCACAAGTATTACAAATGGTTATGTTTATGGATATTTCAGCCATTTCTGAACAGATTTTGATCAAATAAAGTTTATTCTGTCATTAAAATTGTATGCTCTTTCGAATTTGACACTCAGTTTTTCATTATCTCACACAAAATTATTTTGTGTAGCGCCCTCTATACCAAAACTCAACTATCCCTTTAACGATATTACGAAATAATAAAGCATTGTGTATAATTTACGTCAATATTTTCACTACAACTGCCATTACAACGTCAGTCAGTAGATCAAATTATAATCTCATAAACAATCCCGATGTCTTGAGAAGAAAAAATATTCTACAAAACCTATGTTATGTAGAAGTTCTTTATGCAGCTTTAACACAGAAACATTATAGATAATCGAACAATTTCATCGTTTTGGGGGAATAAAAACTCACGTTGGTGTTATAGCGCCATCAACGTCATCTGTTGCGGTAGGTTCTGGCCACGTGACCTTTTTTGTTGAGTCAGTGGATGATTGCGTACCAAGATTTGCCGGGCAGGTGTCAGAGAAAGTCGGGGGAATTGTATCAGCTGAAAAAAATTTCATAAAATTAATTAAAAAAACAAACATACGCATGATGACGTTTTAATATTACATATCTGACACCACAAAACGACCAATAAGTCTGGGAATATGATTATGCTGATTTTCACATGACATCACAGTAGAATTCACTACCTTTAAAATGGTATGTAATTTGTCATATTCAGAAAAGGCAAACTCTCTGAAAATGAGCGCCAAAGATCTGGAAAATGGCTGAAGCAGTTTTAAAACAAGGGAGAAACGGTCCACTTCAAAGATCGGTGTCCATTCAAGGGCTGTAATCTGATAATTTTTATTTGATGAAAAAAAACAGACTCAAACATGATTTCTGATGATCAAATCTTCATAGAAGGTAGATTAAGATACCTTCATTCAGGAAATACAAAAATCCTGAATCTCAAACTTTTAACCAAATTTGACTATTTCAGCTAATAATAGAGAGACTCTATCTGGGCCATAACGGTCGTTTTGTGGTGTAAGGTCACATATAATATAATAAAACCGAAATGGCAGGCAAAGTGGCATGGACGGTTTTGAACTACTGCCACTGACAGTGTCTAACTCAGTTTCATTGAAAGTCTATTTTAGATGATAAGGCTAAGTATGGAATAGGATAATACTGTAGAAGGTGATAAGTGGTTACCCAGAGAACCATAATAAATTAGTTGGAAAGAAAATTATCTGCTGCTTACCTAGCCCCAACATCTATCTATCCGTCTATGGCACGGGTATTGTGCGCGAACCCCGTACATGACATACTGCCGCATTCGTGTACTATGAACGACGTGCCCTCTAAATCCGTGTTACGAAGCATTTTAGGCTGATACAAAAGTTGTCCTTATCTTAACGTTTTATTACATTTTTATATAGTTTAGGGAGATAAAAAAAAAATTCCGTACCTCAAATTCACGTATATTACTAAACCAGAAAATGTACTAACCAACTTCAACTGCAGCACTTGAACGTCGACGCCTTGATCTTCTTCGTGACCAGGCATCTATAATTGTAAAACAAATAATACAAGCAGCATCCTTGTAACAAAACACTGATAGTAAAAACAACCTTACTTACTTCTTCTTTTAAAGGTCTACAGACAAGAAAACTACCTCAAAATTGTGTTTTACTGTATCTAAGTTAGATTGTCATGAAGATTACTAATAAAAACATATTTTCCTCGTTGGAAAACCCGGTAAAATTTAAAAAAAATCAACTTATAAATTCACTTTGGAAACGCCCGTAAAAAAATTGAATCAGGGCGAAGAAAAATGACGTCACCTTTGTGACGTCACATGGTGACAATCGCAGTATAGCTTGGTACTCTATTGTCATAGACGTACACGCTGAGTGCATCTACTCACGTTGACAGAGAGATATTATTTCGATTTTTTTTTTTATATTTGCAAACATTTGTTTAAGTTTATATCATGGAGGATCCACACTCAGATGTGTTGCTGCATCCTGCTACAATGCATTTCTTAGGCATTTTCAGTTATAAGCCTCAATTTCCAAGCAAATACGTGTTTGTTTTACAAGCAAGTCAAAGCTTCTGCATTGTAAAACCACGTTGCTGACAATTCTCGTACTTTGAACTTCCGTGTTTTGGTCACCATGTGACGTCATGCCCCGATGAGCTCACGCGCGCTGGACGTGGTCGCTATAAATAACTTTTTTAGGAGTATGGAACGCCGATGCGAAAAAAAACCAAACGTTGCATGAAATTTACCTTTTTTGCCCAACTTAAGGATTTCTTTGAAAAAAGAGTGTGGTATATCAATATAGGCACATATTCAACGCTATAAACCTGAATCAAAGCCGGGATTTCAGCCTACCTTTAATAACAATGATGATAATAATAATAATAATAATATCATAATAATAATAACAATGATAACTATAATGATAATAATAATAATAATACTAATGATGATTATAATAATAATAATAATAATAATAATACTAATAATAATAATAATAATATTAATGGAGATAAACAAAAATTACTAATCAGTATCATCATTTAAAAAAAACATTTATAATTACCCCTCATCGAAGTGTACATAGTACAATTCTAGTTGAATTTACCAACAATTGTGAATGTGATGTTTGTTTAAAATGATGATTGAATGGAGAGTTCTTCAACAAAGAATTTAAAGACCACGTTGGCTTATTTCGAAAATGTGCAGCCATCATAATATTAAAATTGTCTTTGATTATCGAGTAAATGTTGGGGCACAATAATTATTCCACTCAGGTATATACATGATATACGTATATGAATATTTTCTGTTTTCGAACCGATTATAATTTATCAAAGTTTAGTTTGTCTTTAAAATCATGTGTTTTGTGGCTTATTACACTATATTTTTGTATTTTTCAGTCACAAATACATTATTTCTCGAAGCACCATCTTATTCAAAAGTGTACTATCCCATTACT
Source organism: Echinarachnius parma (assembly GCA_037951105.1). NCBI lineage: Eukaryota > Metazoa > Echinodermata > Echinoidea > Clypeasteroida > Echinarachniidae > Echinarachnius > Echinarachnius parma. The sequence goes on from JBAMJV010006151.1 coordinate 297,736, forward strand.
TTCACTATAATTCGTTCTTATGTAAAGTCGTTGAAACGAAATTGAATTAAATGCAATGAAAATGTTGCAATTTAGCCTAAAATACAATTGAGGCGTATTTCATATCAATAACAACATATCACTGCACAGTCACACCTACAATGTACGTGTAATATTTCTTCGAAACCTATAATTACTACCATGACTACGGCAACGACAATGAAACGAATCAAACTTGAGCAAATTCATTATTAGCACATTCGTTATAAAATACAGTTATGATACGTAAGCGTCTTATGGAAACCATAGGATAGGATGGGGTTATCACATTATTTATGCCCATAAATGTTAGTGAGCATGATAGTAGTTATGTTTAAAGCTGGGCATAGTTTTGTGTATGTAAAATATACATGACTCAGGAGCAAGGAAGGATGCAGGACTGTTTTCTTTGGAGTCGAAGTAGCAAGTGTGCCTTATTCAGAACGCATCTAACTACAAAACATATTGATACACTGAGACCGGCTCCCAGAGAATGGGTGTAAAGTCGGGATGGGTCTTTAGTACTTAGAGCCTCAAAATCATAAAATATTGTCTTTGGCTGAAATTTTTAACTTTATGGGATTTGATACTTACATGTTTCATCTACATTCTCTGAAAATTTCAGGTCCTTAATCAAATTTGTTATGCCGTAAATAATGATTTTTCTAAGCAACCTTCATTTCAGTTTCGACCAGAAACTCAGTAAATCCGCGCTGGCTGATCATGATCGATTGTGAAACGAACGCGCCAGCTATGTGTGTGTGATTCGACCGTACCGCCGCGGCGAGCTGCAAGAAGAAAGCACTGTAGCTGTACAGTGATTGGTCAGACTAACCTGAATAGAGTTGTATTGTCCGTGTGTTGTACATTTCCGGGAAGCGTTCGCGGCATTTAACTTACTGTATAGTAAACGAGTACCTAGTTGGTGTGTTTATAATTCTATGGGTACCGCATTGAATCGCGCTGGGCATGCCGCAAGTGTGCAGTGTGCGTGTGCAGCGTACCATATCATACGGTATCAAACTGCGCTTTTCTTTTGTCTACCGGTGGTACAGCGGTGGTATGGTGAATATGATGCGGTGGTTTATGGCGGTACATACATACACAATATACCGCGGTTGTAATACATGCACATCAAAGGGCAGCACATGGGCTAGTTTGTCGATCAACTGAGACTTAGGGCTGAGGCTTTGTACAATTACGTAATACCGGCGAAAGCGATGCTGATTGGCCGATGAATAACAGTATAACTGCGCATGCATTATTTCGTTTGCTGATCGATTACGAAAAGCGGAAAGGTGAAAGCGAACCGTTCAACTTCTCGCTCGGTGTGTGAGAATGCTTTTCTGAATGGATGCAAAACTTTAGAAGCGATTTTCTCCGTTGTTTGACAAATCACGGGGCTCTGGTCCATGTTATTAATTTGCGTTTATCTAGCCTTCAAGAAACTCATACTTATCAAGTTGTATATCATTTTAAAGCTGAAATCTTAGAGAATTCAAAACACTAACAATCTCAATTTTGATATTCCCGATGAATTACCCAAAGTGACAGAGCCGGTCACCACTATACAGCATTGCGATTACATAATACAACCTGTTGTGATGGTGAAGGGTGATATTCATGGAAGGGTTCATGTTGGGGGCGAAGATCCGATTTTGGGAATGACCATGTTGGGGATAAGAGAGGAATGTAGGCAATCGGAGTAAACCGTGGACAATGGATAGATAAAGAGTGATAATGAAATGGTTCATGTGATGGTGCGAAATACATAATGATATACAATCAGATTTATACAATATTCATATTTACGAACACAATAATATAGCGATATACATATTATTAAACAGTTCAAAATGATTTTTGAACATATGGATTACTAACCTGTTTCATCGAAAAGGGACGATACAATCAAAAGTCCCAGCAGAAAAAACAAGACTTCCACTTTTGCCATCGTGTCTTGCGTACGATGTACGAGGAAAGGCTATAGGGAAGGTTGCGCATTAAAGCGTCCTGATGGCAAGAAAACGCAGGCAAGCAACAAATTAAAATTCAAGCAAATAGGATTACTACCAAGAATAGCTGCATCGAAATGCATTTCCAAATGAAGAGAAATATTACCCCAATAATATTGTTATATCGTTATATGGATATTCTGATTATCATTCATAAAATAATGTCTAAAAGGAACGTGTCCTGTGAATTCTTGTATTCAAATTATCTTCCATTTAGAACTAGTGTGTATAAGTAGTGTGTAGCGTGGTCGGACTGATCATGTCGATTGGGGTGGGGGGGGGGGGGGGGGGCGCACAGCCCGTGGGGTCACTCTCATAAATAAGTGCTACCCACCCGTGTCCATCAACCTCTGAAATGGACCCTAACGTCGAAAACTTATGCTCCTGAAAAAGTACCCTTTTTGTGGGTTTTGTTTTCTAATGAGTGCTGAAAAACAACCCTTTTTTAAGCAAAACGTCGACGACGCGTATAGCTGAAAACTTGTGCACCTGAAAAAGTAGCCTTTTTTGTGTGCGTTTTTGTAATGAGGGCTGAAAACCACCCTTTTTTAGGAAAACGTCGACGACGCCGTATAGCTAAAAAATTATACCCTTTCGACGCTTTTTTTGGACGCGGTTGCGTAGCCAGTCATGTCCCCCCCCCCCCCCCCCCCCCCCCGGGGCACGGTTGGTATTTCTTTATTTTACACAGACGTTCCCCTTATGTTTTGTATTGTTGGGGGAAATTATTGGGAGTAACGTATAATATAGCATTTCTCGAGCAATTTCGTAAGTTGGCCACACGAATTCATTTTGCGTGCATTCCATTTCGCCGATTTTATCACCGCAGCTGTATGTTGTAGTTCAAATTCGTTTTTTAGCATTTTACTTCATATAACGATCATTCGAAAACCGAAAACATTTTGTTTGCATTCGCTTTAACACGTGTTTCTATTTCGTAAAATTGTCATTCAATTTAAAGCGAGAAAATTACGTAATACCGCCTTCCGTAAATTCCGTTGGCGAAATTAAAGGGACAGTTGAGTTTTGGTATAGAGGGCGCTACACTAAATATTTGTTTGTGAGATAATGAAAAACTGAGTGTCAAATTCGAAAGAGCATACAATTTTAATGAGTTAATAAACTTTATTCGATCAAAATCGGTTCAGAAATGGCCGAATTATCCATAAACATAACCATTTGTAATAATTGTGGGGCCCCACATTTATTCGAGAATTTTGAACCAGCCGTTAAAACAAAATTAAAAATGCTTCCGCTTTTCAAAAATTTACGAAAGAGGTTTTTAAATAGTTTTTGATTATCTCTCTATCTAGTCACTATTTCATCAAAACATCACATGCACAACATTCTATTTAAAATGGTTGAAACCGATGAGTGTTGAGAGAGTGCCCTCTTGAGTTTTAACGGCTCTTTTTTTAATGATAACATGCTTTTTACTTAGTCATTTGTACTTTTGTATTCCTTTCGAGCAAAGTGGAGTTATAACTATGAGTTTGTAATGTAATGGTGCAGGTTTTGGGTACAAAAATTCAGTTTGACAAAAACTGTACTCTCTTTACTAGAACTCAACTATCCCCTTAAATGCTAATAGTGTGCTTTTTAAATTGAATGCTTTAAGTGCTAAATCACTTGAGCGAAGAGCTAATAGAATGAAGGAAATACAATTTTGAACGACAGTTCTAAGCCTTCAGCTTAATTTCGCCAATTTGAATGAACCGCTTATCAATACGAATGAAAAGTTTACGAAATTGGCCGAGAAACCTATAATATTAGTAGTATTATGTTATTATTATCATAAGTATTTTTTGACGGGTCTCGGCTTCGATTTTTGTTTGCGGACACCCCCTCCCCCTTTCAATGAATTGTCTTGGTCTCGAAAAAATCCTGCTTACGCCAGGGGTAGTAGTAGTAGTTGTATAGTAGCAGTAGTAGTAGTAGTAGTAGTAGTAGTAGTAGTAGTAGTATTAGTAGTAGTAGGAGTAGTAGTAGTAGTAGTAGTAGTAGTAGTAGTAGTAGCACTAGTAGTAGTAGTAGTAGTAGTAGTAGTAGTAGTAGTAGTAGTAATAGTAGTTAGTAGTAGAAGAAGTAGTAGTAGTAGTGGTAGTACTAGTAGTAGTAGTAGTAGTAGTAGTAGTAGTAGTAGTAGTAGTAGTAGTAATAGTCAGGGGCCGCGGAAAGGTTTTGAAAGTAAGGGGGGCTGACCACACTCGGGCCACATAATAATTGTTATTCTATGCTTATGTATTTCTTTGTTTTAAGCCAAAAAAGTGGGGGGCTGCAGTAGTAGTAGTAGTAGTAGTAGTAGTAGTAGCACTAGTAGTAGTAGTAGTAGTAGTAGTAGTAGTAGTAGTAGTAATAGTAGTTAGTAGTAGAAGAAGTAGTAGTAGTAGTGGTAGTACTAGTAGTAGTAGTAGTAGTAGTAGTAGTAGTAGTAGTAGTAGTAGTAGTAATAGTCAGGGGCCGCGGAAAGGTTTTGAAAGTAAGGGGGGCTGACCACACTCGGGCCACATAATAATTGTTATTCTATGCTTATGTATTTCTTTGTTTTAAGCCAAAAAAGTGGGGGGCTGCAGCCCCCCCCCCCCCCCCCCAGCCCCCGCCCCCGGTCCCGCGGCCCCTGTAAGTTGTAATGTAATGGTGCAAGTTTCGGTTACTAAAATTCATTTCTTGAAAATGTGTGACTGTGATGATATTCCTAACTTATAATATGTTTTTACTGTCTAACATGATAACATGAGAGTAATTTCATATAATTAGAAAATAAAAACAAGCTAATAACCAATAATATTCTTGATTTATATAGCGTCCAATAAGATTGATAACCATCTCTAAGCACTTGACAATATCATTATTACCCTAGCTGTCATACATGATATAAATAATCGCACTCTGTTTTGCAAAATTATGTTCGCGCAAAACTAACTGGCACGTGTATAACACCTGTATTTCAATTTAAATTTGAGTGTGTAGGTCCCCAAATAGAATATAGCCTCTGGGTATTAATCAAATGTTGTTATTTTTGCATTTTGCACTTTTGATTTAATATTTTGAATTTAAAAAGATACATATAATTGAATGATAACATATAAATAAACAATCAGACTAAATATTAAAGGCACCGTGATTTAAATGTAAAAGCTGACTATTCGAGCTATGTCATGATTGTCGTGTACTCAACAAAAACTAACCATCAACTTGATGAACAAGAATTATGTCTACAAGAAAACTTAGAAAGCTGTAACATTACAATGTTAAACAAACAAAATCTCTCTTACCTTTATGGATGGTATTGCATCAATTATAGCAAGTAGTCACCAGGTCTGATGTATCGATATTCTCTTGCTCGTCTTTCTGGTGGAAATAAGACGTTGCGTCCAAGTTTTCAAACAAGCATTTGTCAACGAACTCCAAATGTCCGTTTGTGGTCATTCCTATTTGAGGCTATCGGTAAAGTAATCTTAAAGCGAACAAAGTTCACTCGCCGGCATAAGACCCCTGTCACACGGAGGTCGCGTAGGGTGTTGGATAGTAACAGATCATGTGTTCAGATTCGAAATGACTCGTGTTCCTCCTCGGAGAATCTCGTGATAATTCGGCATTACTCGGAAAGAGGTCGGGATACATTATAATGATAGCTAGCGTAGCTCAACAACGCGGAATAACTCGAGAAACTTATAATGACTCGTTTACCTCTCGGTAAAAGTCGCCATAACTGGGCATTACTCCGAATAGAACGACGCAACTCACTTACAGCGAGAAGAACAAATTGGGAAATCCAAATATTTCATATAGAATAAGAAAAATATTGGGCTATCTTAGCATAGCTCGTTTATATTTGTTGGGGGAAAACAAATCAAGGGAGACATGGTTTCACACTAAAACCGAAATAATCGCGCCTAGTTCAGCTCGTAGTCAAATATAGTTGATATAAGCCATTTTTTGTGGGAGGGCGGGGGGGGGGGGGGGCATTTTAAAGCAAGCTTGTATTTGTCAGTACAATTTGCACTAGACTCGTAAGAATGTGATTATTTATCAAATGTAATACGTTGTAAAAGAACTTCTTGTCAATTCATAAAATTCGGCGAAATGAGCCTCATTCAATGTATATCAGTGTGAGTGGCGCCTGGGTTGTCGCGAACTGCGCGCCTAATCGCTAAATCCAAATAGTCAGATATCCTCATATAATCTTCCACAACCGTTTGAAACGTAATATTGAACTGAGTTCGTATTTTTTCGTGATTTTGTTGTTATTGTTCATTCTAAACGTGATTCTATCAAGATCATAATTGAGAGGAATCAAGATGAGATGTATTGGACTGCTTATTGTATTCCTTCTGCTCACAACTCAAACAGGTAAGAAGAACATGGTGGTATTCTCTTTGCTATGGTTAATTTACAATTTGCATAACGACTATCACTTACTTATGACATTGACAGAGTTGCAATTTATACGAGCAAATAGTCAATATAATCAATCACATTATCATGTATATTGTTGTGATTAATTTCGAAGACAGATAATCTGTTCAATAATATTAATAATATTGTATCCATATCAGAATATTTGATAAATGTATTGGTTATATTTATTTTATTAGTAGTAGTAGGCCTAGTATTACAAGAAGAAGAAGTAGTAAAAGTAGTAGTAGTAGTAGCAGTAGTAGTAGTAGATAAGTAGTAGTAGTAGTAGTAGTAGTAGTAGTAGTAGTAGTAGTAGTAGTAGTAGTAGTAGCAGTATAATAGTAGCAGTGGCGTACCCAGGATTTTTTCAAGGGGGGGGGGGGGTTATTTCGTTAGCTAAATTTCTATAAGCGGGGGTGGGGGTGTCCGTAGACAATTTTCGAAGCCGAGACCAAGAATGTCCATTATTTTCGAGGCCGAGACCAGGATTCTTCGCAATTTCCGAGGCCGTGACCGTCGGGAATGATGGTCGAGACCGCTAAAATGTGGTCTCGAGACCAGCTACAAGTACTGGGGTACGCCTATGAGTAGTAGTAGTAGTAGTAGTAGTTCTCTAGAAGAAGGGTTAGAGTATAAATTATCTAGTTCAAATATACAGGAAACTATTAAGAAATATATTTCATGAAAATGATCACTACACTACAGCTCAATTGATTCACATTTACCTTTACAAACAAGGTGAAATATTTCGTTTCCAAACTGTGTACATGTACAAAAGGGATCTAGTAACATTGTCCAAATCCTCAAAACTTGAAAGGAAGTCTGGAGGGTATTGCCAATATTTAGAAACATTGAACATGTTTGGGTTTTTCAAATTTCCATTTCGTAATAAGGATATTTACAATTGATGAGTTAGGATTTTTAACTATCCACCGGACAGTCAGAACTGGGTACAAAGTCAGTAGGAAATATCAAGTTGCATTTTTGCTAATTATTTGGCCATAAAACATCCGTTTTGACGTGACATTTTCACACAATACTGAAGAGGAAATATCAATTCACAAAAATACACATTTTAGCAACAATTCATCACTTTTTGCACATGTCAACAAAGTTACTAGATCCCTTAATAATCGATTCTTGAGTAACATCTTTAATGTTATAATAATGGCTGCCAGTTGGTTAAATGGTGTGCGATGAAGATTTACTGTGAGTTTTGTTCATTTTCCAATAATTCAAGGGGCATGGAGAAGAAGAAGACGTAGATCTGACCCACCACCTCCACCTCCAGGTATCTATAGAAACACCCAATTTGCCATTAATCAATACAATAATGTATACATAACAACAAGCTCATGATTTTCCTAGACAATGAAATTTAATATAAAATGTATCCTCGAACATAATCAAATTGCCCACAAATTGATACAAGATAATATATTGTTTACGTGATTGAGACTATTACCAGTATTATTTTAATCTCATTGCGTTAGATATTTAATTAGATACTAGGCAAACCCTAAAATGTGAAATGTTGTTTCAATGTAAGATGTTTTTCTTAGAGCTTGTACTGAAACGAATATATAAAACGGAACGTTTGATAAAGGGTATTTCTAACTATTATTTGTAATACAAATAAATGTTTGAATTAACAAATATATAGGCTCATAAATGAGAGAAGACATTAAAAACATTAGATAGGTAATGACACTTAATAGTAAAATATATAAATGGCAGTTAATAGTTAAATGTATAAATTGCAGTTAATAGTTAAAGACAATGTTGACTTCATATTCAAAAGTTCGCTATGCCGGATATTAATCAATCGATTTTAGCATCAATTGTATGTGATAACCTATTGAATCGATCCTAAATCTAAATGCCTTCAAGTTGCATAAAAGCAGAATCAATACAAACAACAGTGAGTGTGTGTGTAGGGGAGTGGGGGGGGGGGGGGGGGGGGGGGGGGGGGGGGGGCTCAACAAGTATTTGGTACCGGTATTCTTCTTTTTCTATTGTGTAATAGACACCACTGCTCCGACCATAAGCGGATGTCCACGTTCCCTTGGCAACCAATACACAACGACGACCACCGCTCGTGTCACGTGGTCTGAACCGACGTGCTCTGATGCAGGATCTGCTTGTACAGTAAGGTAAGCATTCTTGACGTGAACTTTAACTTTTTAACTTAAAGCAACTACAGCGTCTAGATGGCCTAATTTTCACAATTCGGCTCTCTATATGTAATTTTTCCCGAAGAAAAAGAATTTGGCAGTCATTTCTCATGAAATCAATCAATTTTGGGGTAATTAGTAAATATCTAATTGTCCTGGAAACGCCCCTTTTAAATCGCCAAAATATGACGTCATCTAAAGAACGGACTAATGAACTAAATTCTGTGGATGACGCGTCATGACGTTAGCCAATGAATTGTCAATCACATGTCGATCACGCTGCCGATTCCGGACCCTAAATGTGGGTGGGGCGTAAACTGGCTGCTAAGTGAGATTTGGCATCAGAAAACTAGTTTTAAATCACTACTGTGTTTATTTTCATGGATTTATTTTCGGCAGACCTATGTTTCAAGTCATCAACTATGAAATAAGTGTCAAAGTACGTTGTATTCTTTAGGTCCTTTAAAAAGCATAAATGGAATTGCACAAGGGGTCATAGAGATTTAGCAACCTGTTAAAGGTTGAAAAGCGTGGGGATGCTACACCGCGGATCGCCATCTTGAACTAGGCTAGTTTGTGCGCATTGCATAACACTGAGCCAGTGGTCGCAAGATGGTACCACGCGTCCGATTTACGTAGCCGAACTACCATTAAAATCAGCGTGTCTCGTATTGCCTAACCGCCTTGTATGGGTATAAAGAATAAAGACACAAATCTCATTTGGCAGCCCGTTGGTGATAATCACGTTATTGCATTGTATTGTTGTAATTCAAAATAAACGATTCGGGGCACCTTCTACCTGAATAATGATTATTAGCATTGCCCTCCCAATCTCCGTCCATTGAATACCAACTACAGTACAAATGTTACAACTATTTTTGTTTCAATGAATTTCGATTATAACATTTATAATATGGTAATGACTTTCTTAAGTTGCATTTCACTGTATCTAAGTCGTACTGCAGGAGCGGCTTCCGGGTCCTATTTTCCCGAGGGATCACAGAGCATCTCGTACAGGGCAGTGGACGCGTCTGGGAACACGGCTACTTGTGCTATTACATTCACAGTGGTTGGTAAGCTTGTTTGGTATTGATGTGAGAAATATTTGTTAGTCGAAGTAGTACATTACATGAATACTTTCTAACAATACCTTTTATTATTTTAACGGGTTTTTACGGGTTATACAAATTCAAGATTTTTCTTTTTGTTCCTGCCAGGCAACTAAGGGAGAGTCATCAGGGTTGTTTTTTGTTAACACTTTGTTTAACTTGGAATGCAATGAGATGTTCATCTCATATTTCTGCTTTGTACGACCTTTCTTTTGTCTACATGACTGTAATTTTAAATGTAAAGCCGAACACAAAATAATAGTACAAATGTGTACATAAATAATAATAATTTTGATCAGACATGAAACAAAAAACAGTTTCAATGTTATTGTTTAAGGGGCTGCAATCCTGGATCTATATTGTTATTTTTTCAGAATTGAAATTAACCATGTTTAAAGAAAATCGCTACATGTAACATCGCTACATGTAACCTTTTAAGCCTTCTGGGTCTCATATATCACTTTTGGAGAATACAACATATCATACAGTAAATGGATCGCTTTTAATAGTCATCAGGTGTAGCAGTCTAGGTGCTCCATCATACGGCAGTGTAAGCTGTACCAATGGAAGATCGGTCGGTTCTGTGTGCTCTTTCTCCTGTACCTCTGGCTACTCTCGAAGCGGTTCATCATCGAGGACATGCCAGGCGTCGGGGGACTTCGGCGAGCTGGTCTGGATCTGCAGCAACTTGCTCAAGTAAGGGATGTTTCCTGTTCCTCAGTTCCAGAGCGTACGTCCAGGCTATGTAATATGATTCTTTATCTTTGGCCGAATTAAGACATTGGAAATCTTTCTCAAGTAACCCTTGTCTTAGATTCCAAAGCGGTACTTTCAGGCTATGTAATATTATACTTTATCTACGGCCGATTGACACAGACATGACATTAAATGGAACCATCAACCCAAATCCGTTATAAAAAATATTATTTTCTGTTGTCCATTCCACAGCATCAGGGGCAGCTTTTTCATAAATAAGTTGCTAGAATGTTACAACCACTAAATAAAGAAAAGCATGGATCACCCCCCACCCCCCCCCCCCCCCCCCCCCCCCCTCCGACCATGGCATTGATTGGAAACTGTAAAACAACTCGAATACAGAGCTGTAAACTGTCGTTTTATCTTAACATATCCCAAATGATAGATTGATGAAATTCGAATCCGTTCTTTTAATGTTGTTTAGGTAAGAGAAGGGATAGTTGGGGACTGTAAAATAATTAAAATGCAGACATGCACATTATTGTTGTGTCTAAACATTATCCATGATGTTATACCGTTTTCTTTAATTCATTAGCTTATAGATAATTACACATTATATTAATTACAGGGATAACTTGCTCACCAGCGCTCACCAACCCGAGTCACGGTTCCGTTTCCTGCACGGACACCATCTACTATAACAGTGCCTGCACATATACGTGTCATGCGGGTTACACCCTGACATCGGGTAGCAGCCAGCGCACCTGTACGGGCTCGGGATGGTCCGGTACACAGGCAGTATGTCAGGGTAAGCAACACGTTTAAAGGGATGCCTGTAAAGTGTCTAACTCCACGAAAAATTACTTGGAGCTTCCTTGTTTCTCTTCTACCGGGGGAGGGGGGTCCGATACCATTGATTATGTGGGTCGAGACCGATAAAAAGTGAACTCGAGACCGGTAAAAAGTGTACCCGAGACCGGAAAAAGGGGGTGGGGTGTTTGAACACCTGTTAATCAATTCTTGTTAAAGGTCGAAATCAAAAGGAGCAAATATACTGGAATGGCTGTATTATGTATGGAGTGGGCGAGTGTATGTGTGTGACCGTGTGATCTATGCTTGGGTGGGGGTATTCTTTGTCTATATGGGGGGGGGGGTATTAAAGGAGATGTGAGGGGTAGCATATCTCAGTTCCTTTAATTTTGTATTATAACCTCCAGTATTTGTATTTCATGTAGTGAATTGAATATAGGTCTACAGTTGATTTATAATTATTATTGTATGTGAAGTAATTAATTTCATTTCATCTATCATTGAAACTGTAATTATTCTGTTCTCTGTTTATTAATAAGAAGTTAGCATTGTCGTACAGTTAAGGGAACACCGAAGAATGATAGTTTTACCTGACAGTTCTACTGCCATGATGAACAATAAATAAAGTCTCTCAGTAAAATATAATGCGTTGAGTGATCTCTACAAAATCGCGACAACCATACAAAATTGGCATATTATAACATAAAACTAGGATAAGATCATGTATTAATATTTACCGAGAGGTCATCAGGCATTATTAGTGGTTATAGCGGACCAATGTCGTGATAGATTAAATTGTTGATTTATTTGTGAAGACAATGGTGGTCTCTCCGAGAAAGTAAATATTAGGCAATGATGTTTGATTAAGCTTCTTTAATATATCACCAATCAGAAAGGGGGTTTCCCCTCCCTTTCATTTACAAAGAAGGTAACGACGATTCGCCCATAAATGCTTAACTACAATAACATTCAGGAATGAAGCCGGCAGTTAAATAAGGAGAAGAAGTACATTGGCTAATACCTCGCTCATTACAAAATCAAGTATTTGCCTTGCCGGGGTCGTTAGATTGACAAAATATTTGCGAAGCGATTTGTCAATACGGATGCAGATACGATATCACGCGATATTTGCTTTGATATGGGGTCTTACATTGATGAGCATTAGTGTTGACCATATTCGCAATTTGGTGTTGTTCAGACCTTTGACAGTTTAATCTGTATCGATGGTCGTCTCACATGCGATATTCAAATTTTAAAAAAGAACGACTAAAGTGCATGAATGGTTAGAAACATTTGTAATGTGTTTTCCTAAGGGATTTAGTAACTTTGTTGATATGTGAAAAAAACTAACGAAGAATTGATAAAAATGTGTGTTTATTTTTATCGAATATGTCCACTGAGTGATGTGTAAAACCTCCGTGATAAATTAGAGTCGTATTACCGAGTAATGAGCGAAATAGCAAAGTATTATTAACTAACTCATTGCACTGATTTTGTATACAGTTTGAATTGTTCAAATGGGAAATTTTAAATCTGAATAGCTCAATCACACATATATCTTATCAACGAACATACATCACACACTTACCGTAACCAAACCTTAGTATAGGCCTATGATTATTGTGACTAGAATTAACCATGTCACTCACAGAGCTTAACCCGTATATTCTACGATTTGGTATCCACATAACATATTAATGCATCCACATCCCTATAAAAATCGATAATTTGTCGAACCTCGTGGATATCTAAAGGATTTAGTAACATCGTCCAAATCTTGAAAATCCCCATTGTAATTCAAGCGGTTCCCCTCATACATTGTTGTATCGTATCAACATTAATAGGAACATGGGACAGGTTTCGGTTTTTTCGAATTTCCCTTTCCGTGAAAAAGATATTAACGATGTAAGTGTTCAGATGTTTAAAGGGATAGTTTAGTTTTGGTCAAACTGAATTTTAGTAAACTAATAGTTATAAACCTCGCCATGCTTGAAATGTATACAAAATTACAAACGACTAAGTAAAAAGCCTCTTATCATTCAAAAAGAAGCTGTTCAAACATAAGAGGGCGCTGTCTAAAAACGCATTGGTTTCAACCCTTTTTTATGAAGAAAAAATTGATTAAATAGAAAGATCATCAAAAACAATTTAAAAACATCTTATGTAAATTTTCTGGAAAAGTGTCAGCATTTTATATATTGTCCTGAAATCAACGAATAAACTGTGGGAGTCCCACACCTATTCTGATATATTTACTAATACTTCAGCTGTTCCTGAATCGATTTTTGTCATTACCTCACACATGTTTTGTTCTTAAAGTGCCCTCTATACCTGGACTCAACTATCCCTTTAAACTATTCACTGGATAGTCTTACCGTGTACACAGTCAGTGCAATGAGTTTAATAGTGAATATCACTTAATCACTCATTAATTGGCAAAATAACATCCATTTAACCTGACATTTTTACACAATACCCCAGTGGACATATCTCATAACAACAATATACATTGTAGCAACCATTCATCACTTTCTGCACATTTGTCGAGGTGCATGTTCCAATAAAAGTATCTAAAACATGGCGATAACAATTCAAAATATGCACATTTTCAAATCTATTGCCTCCATCATTATTTCCGATGAATAGACACGACGCCCCCTACGTTCACCACCTGCCCATCCTCTCAGACGGTGTATGCGGACGAGCTAGAAACCGTAGCAACGGTTGCAATGGCTCTAACCCGACAGCGAGCGATACGACGGGGCAGGCTATCACGCCTGCCCGCACGGCCGGACCGGACTCGGGCAGTGCCTTCCCAGAGGGTATCACACCGGTCACGTACACTGCTCAAGACACGACGGGAAACACGGCCACGTGTAGTTTTACCGTTAACGTGCAGAGTTAGTAAGCTTGTTAGTTAGTTAATTAGTTAGTTAGTTAGTAGTAAGTTAGTTAGATAGCTAGTTAGTTAGGGGACAATTAGGTAATAGTTAGAAAGTTAGTTAGATAGTAAGATAGTATAGTTATAGTAAGTTATTTTACGGTTTAGTTAGTTATCTAGTTAGTTTGTAAGTGAGGTTGTTGGTAAGAGTAAGTTAGCTAGTTAGTTAGTTAGTTTGTTGTAAGCTGTAAGTTTGTTGGATAGTTATGTATTTAGTTATATAGTAATTTTTTAAATAAAGTTCGGTTATCTAGTTATTTAGGTAGCTAGTCAGTTAGTTATGTATTTAGTTAAATAGTTAATTATATTATATGATCTATAAAGATACTGGTGTGCGATTGGTCAAAATGCTGTCACGTGACCATCGCTACAAGGATGAGAAGCGTTATATTGACCAACATGACGTAAATTACGTCATACCAGTCATATAACGCCGTTATATTGACTGGTATGACGTAATTTACGTCACAATGGGTGTGTGAAGATGAACAATTTTGCGCGTATTAGCATCCTGGCACGCGCAAGCGTTGTCAAGCTTTCTACGGAGATTGCGCGATCCGAAAGTAAATTTGAAAGGAAGGTCGAATAAAGAAGCATTTTGCGCAGCATTTCGATAACAACACGTCTGTTCTACTGGAAGGATTTCGATTTAATCTAATGATTTTCCCTTGTCCATAATTTGATTTCAAAACCAAATTTATATTTATCTTGATTTGTATCTATATAGGTCATCATAATATAACAGATATTGACTTTTCCTTCGGGAACCATATAACATTTCATTTCCCTTGGGGAGTTATATTTTTGTCTCGGAATACTATATTTTTCCTCAGCGCTACGCGATTCGGAAAAATATAATGTCCATCGACACAAATATAACTTCCCTCGAGGATCTCAAATGTTATATTGCCCCTCTAGACAGTCAATATCTATATAATGTATATAATCAGTGATCTAGTTATTTAGTTCGTTGTAGCTAGTTGGGTAAGGTTAGCTAGTCAGTTAGCTATAGATAATCAGTTTGATAGGTAGTAAATTAGTTGATTAGATAGTTAGTTAGTTAGTTTGTTAGTGTCATTATATCCTTGGAGTTCCCTTTTTTACGTTTTTTGTATTCACCTATTTATTTACAGTTATTCGGTGTAGCGCCATCTCAGGTGGTTCACCACTCCTTGTTAACTGTCCAGGAAGTATCCGGGGTTCGGTTTGCACCTTCAGCTGCAACACCGGATACCGGCTTGTTGGTTCTGCATCGTCCGAATGCGAGAAAGTCGGTAATACCGGTTCCTGGTCCAGCACTCCTCCTACATGCCAGAGTAAGTGGGCCTATATGTTTTAATTTATATCTGAGAAATGTTATATTTGACAACATGATATCCTTTAGTGTAATTACATTAATTACATTAATTACATTATTTTTTACGACTGAAAATAATAATGATAACAATAATTATATTATTATTATAGCGATTTATCCAGCTTGTGAGAACAATACGATTTACTCCACTTTATAACTATAATATGGTAATTTCATATGATCAACACTTTTGTATGAATATAAAAGTTAAGAACAAGACCAATACTGTTTCCTAAATCAATATTAAGAACATTAAAGATATTAAGACATTTCTCTACACTAAAATATAAATAAAACTGAAGTCGGGAAGATAACCCATTCGGGGCGTCATTCATGGGATTGGTCTTCCAAGGGGTCCCGTGTACTTGTGGTACTTGTGCAATTAAAGAACCTTTGTAAAATAACTACATGAAACAAGCATTGCTATAAACAGGGGGCAGAAAATTCAGTTTAATTAAGACAGGTATTTAAGGGACTAAAATTTGCCCCAAAGCCAATGGATAACAATATACAGAACGTCGCAGTGCACCGTCCACCATTGCATTTAAACTGTGGTTGGGATTCGTAAATCGGATGTGCGCTGCTACCTGCCATCTTGCAAACGCCTTGCGCACGGCGCGTAATACACACCGGCTCAGTGCCATGTAGACGTGCGCAAGTGACAGTCTTTAAGTTTAGTAACCTATGTCTGTAGCATAATTTTACATTTTTAAAATCATGTTTTAAACAGTATTGGAGTGTCCCGCTATCAGCCCACCTTCGAACGGACAGACCGTCGGTGCATGCTCACGTGACTATGGCTCCACTTGCACATTTCAGTGCAATACCGGTTACGTCATCAACAACAACGAGATGAGGTGCACAGCGCAACCCGGAAGTACAACTGCATACTGGGATGGTGCCGCGCCATATTGTTCAAGTAAACCATTTTGTATTGATGTTGTGTGATAAACTGAACTGATATATTACCCGTATAACAATTTTATATTACAAAATATGTCAAGTTTTATATCAATGTGAATGGAGTAATTTGTAGTATTAGAAGTATTAGTAGGAGAAGTAGTAGAAGTAGTAGTAGTAGTAGTAGTAGTAGTAGTAGTAGTAGCAGCAGCAGTAGCAGTAGCAGTAGTAGTAGTAGTAGTAGTAGTAGTAGTAGTAGTGTAGTAGCAGCTAAAAGTAGTAGTAGTAGTGTAGTAGCAGCTAAAAGTAGTAGTAGTATTTGTAGTAGGAGTTGTAGTAATAGTAGTAGTAGTATAAGTAGTATTATCAGTTGTAGTATTATCAGTAGTAGTAGTAGTAGTAGTAGTAGTAGTAGTAGTAGTAGTAGTAGTAGTAGAAGTAGTAGTAATAGTAGTAATAGTAGTAATATTAGTAGTAATGTCACTTGCAATATCAATCGGGGTATTTTTAATTTTGTTCTGTTCACAATTTAATTTTGTCACATATAGTTATCAACTGCACGATCCCGACGCTGACCACGGGTTTGCAGTTGACCAGGTCTACTTCGTGTCCGTCATCGAGCTCGGTTCCGTACGGAAGTCGATGTCAGTTCGACTGCGACCACGGATACTTCATCCAGGGGGCGAGCCACTTGATGTGCAAGAGTGACGGCACATGGGATCAAACCACGCCTTCCTGTCTAGGTAGGTTCTCATGAATATGCATGAATAGTAATAATACCGATAGTTCACAGACTTTTGCATGATTACGTATACTTATACCAAAATAGCGTGCCATGAACACATTCTACATAACATGTTTTACATTATTTATATCGGTCTAGGCTGATTACAAGAGTCGGTGTTTTACCGGAGTTCACTATGTTACTATTGGAAAGTATTCATTCAAATGTGAAAACTAAACATTTTTGTCATGTTCTTAGTCAATTACATTAAACACGATGTTTTTTCTTTCTCTTACAGTTGTCATGTGTACAGGCAGTGACATACCAACGCCGTCCAATGGCGTAAAGAGTGGATGCCCCCACACCGAAGAATCGTTTGGTACCGTGTGCACAATATCATGCAACCATGGATACCTACCGGACACGCCCACCTATCGCGAATGTTTGGATGATGGGACGGGTGCAGGAGTTTGGGATGGCGGACCGGTCACATGCAGAAGTAATATATATACTTCTTGTTTGATTTTGTTTTGTAAACATATTTTATGATGATTGTGTACAATAATACTGTAGGCTATTACATTGGTTTGATCATGACATGTAATGTTATCTGATAGAGTGGTTTCGTCTTTCTAAATTTCGGATGGTTAGACTCCATAATCAGCACACAGCTAAACTAATCTTGCTATTTCGTTTTTGCTTTGTTTTAAGAATCTGCTAGGACCGCTTAAATGTCACACCTAATTTGCTCCCGTCAAAAACATTTTAATGTTGACACTAACTTAACACTTTAAGTTCTACCTGCTACTATGGGCTAATGCATTCTGTTTGTCGTTCAGTGAAGCGGTTCAATATATAGCAGAACATTTTCTCCAATTCCAAGACGGTTGCAAGAATAACATTGTAATCCTAAAAATCCACTTTAATCATATCATCGTTTCCATTTCACTGAATTTCCACTTGTAGTCGTGATGTGTCCCGCCTTGTCAGCGCCAGCAAGCGGGTCAATATCCGGCTGCTCGTACGCCGGAGTGGGCCAGGATGTCACCGCTGCGCAAAAGTACAGTACGGTGTGCTCCTTCCAGTGTTGCATTGGCTTCACCCGAACTTCTGGGTCAGGGTCAAGGGCGTGTTTAGCTTCTGGGTCGTGGGATGGAATTCAACCGCTATGTGAAGGTGCGTTTTGAATCATTTAATATACATCGAATGAGATGGTAAACTTAAATATAAGTATACGTAGCAATAATCTGTACCGGTTTCCTTTTCACGAAAACAATCATTCTCGAGCATTTTGTCCATGTTAAAAGTGTTATGACATTATAGGTAACCAATCAGCTAATTAAACAGCCTATAATTGTGTTGTGATACATTATGAACTGAACGAGTAGAGTAAGAGTGTATATAATGATTTTAAATTAGGACTATTGAGTAATGTTGTAATGCTAATCATTCTTGTCAACAGATATTACCCCACCAGTGCTGACTTGCCCGTCAGACATAGAGACCGTCGCTGAATCAGGGACAATTTATGGAAGAGTACAATGGAATCAGTGGGAACCATTGATGGTATGTATTTTATCAGGAGCATCGTGAAGCGGTTAAGGTGCTTAAGGGATCTAGTAACTTTGTTGACATGTGCAAAAAGTGATGAGTAGTTGATACAATGTATACTGCTGTTATCTGATATGTCAACTTGGCGTTGTGTGAACATTTCAAGTTAAATGGACGTTATATGGCCGAGTAATGAGCAAAAATGCAAAGTGATATTCACTAACTCATTGCACTCACTTTGTACACGGTTTTCGCGGTCCGGTAGATAATTTAAAGGGACCTTGTAACTTTGTTGACATGTGCAAAAGTGATGAATGGTTGATGCAATGCATATTGTTGTTATCTCATATGCCCACAGGGTATTGTGTGAAAGTTTCAAGTCAAATGGACATTGCATGGCCAAGTAAAGAGCGAAAATGCAAAGTGATATTTACTAACTCACTGCACTCAATTTGTACACGATAAGAAAAACTCGCCCGGAGTTTTTCTTATCTGAATACTTCAATCGTACATATCTTTGTAACGAAAGGGAAATTTGAAAAACCGAAACCTGTCCCATGATTTTATTGTTAATACGAATACAACAAGGTATGAGGGAACCGCTAGAATAAAAAATTTATTTTGAGGATTTGGACAATGTTACTAAGTCCCTTTAACATCTAAACACTTCAATCGTAAATATCTTTTTAACGAAAGGGAAATTTGAAAAACCAAAACATGTCCCATGCTTTTATTGTTAGTACGAATACAACAAGGTATGAGGGAACCGCTAGAATTCCAATTATATTTTGAGGTTTTGAACAATGTTACGAAGTCCCTTGAAAGAAGCTCATGTCCATTTGTTTTCCTAAGTATTTCTGAGCATTTGTCAATTTGAAAAAAAGTGTATTACTTGTTCAAAAAAAGATATGACCATTTGGTGTGGTCACCCTATATTTTTAGACGTAAACTAGTTTTTAGTTCTTGTATTAACCCATTGCCTATAGGAACCTGTGTTAACTCTATGGGATTGCAAAATCTAGTAGGGAACAGGTTAAGTTTGTAAACACACACACACACACACACACACACACACACACACACACACACACACACACACACACACGCACACACACACACACACACGCGCACACACACACACACACACACACAAACAAACGAACACATACACACACATCTAATCATATAACTACAGTTTTGCATTCAAATGATTAGTTTGTAGTTCGTTTAGTCGCTTAAAACATCATTTTTTAGAATGCAAATTGTCCTCATTCCCCCCCCCCCCCCCAAAAAAAAAAAAAAAAAAAAAATCATCCTAAATCATCCACAAAAAGGCCACAGATGCGGGAGCACAGTTGCAGTCCGAGCTGGCCACGATAGACTCCGTTCGTGTGACCATGAAGCCAACATCTCTCGTCGAGGGCGCACACGGACTGGTGTACCATGTAGAGGATGAAGCCGGGAACGAAGAAACCTGCTCATTCGATGTATCAACTAGAGGTATATAGGATAAACGAAATTATAAAGACAGTTTATTTTCTACGTTGGCCAACGGGAACCACGTAGGCGTCATGTACTTATTCTACAAGATTTCCCATATCCTATCTAGTAAGGAACAGGTTCACTTAATATTTAATACCTGTAAACCTTCCAACGTAAGTCAAAGAAAACGAGTCTTCATTCTGTAATGAAAACCGAAAATTAAATTGGTCTATTGCTTGTTGATGTGTTAGAGTGCATAATGAGAATATATTAAAAATGGAATATAATAGCATCAACATATTTCCTTTTCTGCTAATCTTTAATTCTAAATGGACATTAGTTGTAATATACGGATTTCATTTAACTCTCGCAAAACGGCTGAAATGTGCCATGTAATATCCTATGAAGATATGAATATAGTATAAATATTGAGCCTGATAAAGTATATAATTGTATTTTCCCACCTTATATTTTTTGTTATAATGATACTCCACTCGAATTACTTTTATTCACAGTAATAAGGTGTCAGGGATTGGCCGAACCCGTGGATGGTAGCATCTCTCTGCAGAGTGGACATGGAAGCTGTACGGGAGGGTCCGGGGCGGTTTACGGGTCGGCATGCCGTTATGAATGCGACACTGGTTACCAACTTTCCACGGGGGATTCCAGCCTCGCACGCACATGCGAGCGGGTTACAGAGAGCGACGCGGCCGGGTACTGGGGTGGACAACAGCCGGTTTGTTACAGTAGGTATTCTGATTTTCATTTGTTGAAGACGGTTCCTGAGATTTGTCCCAAGCGCTGGTCTTTGATACTTATTAAAGCGAATCCTTTTTTTTTCTTCTCGAAATCCTATCTTCTGCCAATAGATCAGTTGAATTTGTTCATGATGTTTTGTACTCTTACAAGTATATACTGTTTCTACGCCTCCAATATAATATTTATATTTCTTCTCCTATTTTGTTCCTGAATCAAGTCATACAGGCTAGCTTATTGCGGCTGTGATACTACCAGTGGCGTAGAGACGGGGGGCATGGGGAGAGCACGTGCCCTCCACTACCAATATTTTTGAAAAAAACATGAGGAAACATAAGGGGACGTTTTTTCGAGAAAAAAACAACAAAGATATACATAATGTATGCCCCCCCCCCCCCCCCCCCCCCCCCACCACCACAATCAGTCCAACCACGCTACGCCACTGGATACTACATAAACGTTCACCGAAAATTAAATTGTTAATATACTCCCTTCACAAGAGACCGGTAATCTGGTTATTTTGATGAATCTTTAACAGTAATGTATCCCACATATTGTATAAACCAGTCAAGAACTGCACAATTCCAGTCATTACCAATGGGCACGCGGTAAACTGCGGGAACACTGCGGTTGGTTACGGTACGACGTGCGACTTCGAGTGCGACCGCGGTCATACGACTGCATCGGCGAACCCGGCGGTAACCCGCACGTGTACGGCGGACACTACCTGGAACGGGTCGGATCTAATCTGCAGCGGTAAGAAAGATAATATTTTGTATGATTGTTGGTGAATGTTATTAATGTTTATAACGCTAAAAGTAGATCAACGTTAGACGCACATTATCATTTTGCTGCTCAGACCTTTGTTAATTTTTTGAATGCCATACATTTGACAGCTCTATGTAATGTAATAATAACAATTATAATAGACAAGCATTTGTACTGCGCCATCAATCTAGAAATCATATAACGAGGCGCTTCCGAGGGTCGAGACACACGTGCCGCGGTTGGGAATCGAACCCACGACGCTCGTATTGAAAGACACAGGTCCGAACCAATCAATATATCACGACATTCTCACATGTGTGTGTATGGTGTGCAGTGGCGGATCTAGGGAGGGGGGGTTTAGGGGGTTTAAACACCCCCCTTGGGCTGCCAAGTGAAAATGTATCAGTGAAAAAAGTGGGGGAAAAGGTGAACAAAAATCACTTACGGGGGTTTAAAATAGCAAAAAAAAATCGCCGCTTCGCGGCTCATGGACGATGCTCCGCATCGTCATTGGGTCAAACCCCCCTCTTAGCAAAAAGCTAGATCCGCCCCTGGTGTGGTGCAAATTATGCGAAATTGGCTCTCAATGAGTTAAGATAATTATGTGCTATTACAGCTACTAGTAGGCTACTTTTCGATATATAAAGCTACTCCTGCCTCGCCAGGAAATCAGTTTTGCTCATTTCACTGCCTTGGTAGTATTTATACAACTTGGCAAACGTATTACTTCGGATAGTGGTCCCCTTTAATATAGAACAAATGTCCATAGGCGGAGGAGGCGGATGATTTGGGGTCTGCAGCCCCCTAAAGTTTTAAAAAGTACCATATTCGGGCAAAAGCATGTCAAATTTGGGCAAATTCCTATTGTATTCAGGCAAACTCACATCATGTTCGGGCAGAAGCATGTTATAATTGGGCAAAATCATATTATATTCGGGCAAAAGCATGTCATATCCAGGTTTTAAAATGTCACATTCGGCAAAAGTCCTATAAAAGAACATCCTTTTGGGCGGTCAAATCTGGATAACTTTTTGTTTGTTTGCTTGTCAGGTGAAGATGGGGAAGACGGTATTCGAGCAAAAGACCTCATCCCCCCCCCCCCCCCCCCCGGGGAAAAAAAATGTGCCCCTACGCCCATGCAAATGTCAGTTTATATGTATTACAATTGTATTAATTAAACCTATCGTGACAAGGGGGAATTAATTAAAACCTTTACAGATGCATTGCCTATAATAATCAGTTAATGTCTAAATACTGATAATTCCATTTCAGCCCTAAAAGTGATAAGGACGTAGATGGTTGCTCATTATTGTGTTTTTGTTTTATTTAGACATTCTGGGAGAGCAAAATTACACAAGTTCTTTTAGCCAAAACACAAGAGTAGATAACATCGTTTATTATTTGATACTTAGCGACTGTAAAATACCAACAAAAATACAATTATCTAAATTTGAAATTTGTTGCAGTTGTGATCACATGTCCAGCAAGACTTCAGCCACCGTTCGGTAGTGTTCAACCGGCAGAGTGCACAACCAGCTTACCAGTGCGGTTTGATACACAGTGCACGTACGCGTGCGGAAGTGGCTTTGTTCTACACGGGCCATCTCAGATACAGTGTAACCCAGATGGGACATGGAATGACATCAGGCAAATATATTGCGAAGGTAATATAATTTTAGGTTTTTAATCACAGTTTATACAGAGATGTGCATGAAGTTGTCGTCATGGACGTATATAGGGTCAATTGGATTGTGAGTCCCTCCACAGGAAGAACATTTTCAAAGTGCCGTGTGAAATAAGTAGTATCATGTTTTACCCGTACGCACCTTTAAAAACTCTCCATACTCATCTAAGGGTTGGTAGCAACGCGAGGACAATGATTATGGTTATGAAAGTGATGAAACTAATTTTTGTTTAACAACTTGTATGTAAATTCTCGGGAGTATTTCCAAGTTTTTCGGGGTGCATATTGATTATAAGACCAACGTTCCTATATTGTTTTACGACAAAATGTGTTAAAAATGTTTTCTCCTACACAGATATTCAAAATCCTACCTTCACAATGCCGTGTCCCGTCATGGTGAATGTAGATGCAGAGAGGGGCACTACGCATGCGCAAGTTACCATTGTCACACCACTAGGCGCAGATAACTCAGGACAAGTAACGGTTGAAAGGTAACTACTATTAAACTTAACTCCGACAATGTCGATAGTGCTGGAATTTTTTTTATTAACAATATGAAGGCTTTCATATTTTCGATGGAGATGGTCTATTTCTAGAATGCAAAGAATGTAAGATAATACATTTATTATTTTATTCATAATATGTAAAATGGGATTGCCATAAATGTATAGTTATGTGACGTACGGGTTATTCAAATGTACGATACAGTTTCATGATTTATTTATGCACTTGCTGATTATAATTATAATATGTTCATCAAGATCAGGACCCGAGATTATTTCAGACAATTTTCAATTAAAGGGATGCCTGTAAAGTGTCTAACTCCACGAAAATTACTTGGAGCTTCCTCGTTTCTCTTCTACCGTGTTGTTTCTACCGTGTTAGCTTATGGTAAGAGAAGAATAAAATAGGGTTAGATTTTTTTCAAATGCCCCTTAAGTATGACGATATCTATCATTCAGCTCAAGAACGTTAATGAACAGTCATAAACCTCATAAGCGTCATACAGTAATTCGTTGTAAAAGCTGACGCATGTTTTCGCTTTTTTAACCAGGAAAGCAGTGTTCTTTTTCAATGAAACTTTCACACACCATTCGAACATATCTTACAATGATTTTGTACAGGATTGAAGTCTCAAATGTCATTTTGGGCAGTATCGGAAACTTTACAGGTGCACCTTTAACTCTTTGTGAGGTATCTATAATATACATTTGTGTCATGTGACACTGAATAGAACATCTTTCAACAAACTTACATTGTGAATATATATACAAATTATATCGACAAAATTATGATTTTATTAGAAATACATTTCGGTTTTATGTACATGTACATTGTTACAAATATGTCTTACTTATTTTGATACCGCTACAGGTAGAGGTTTATGAAAAGAACACATAGCTCACTTCAGTAGTCAACCTTAAAATTACTTTGTATTAACTTTCGAACAATTATAACATGTATTATACCAGCATTGGCGAGGTTGGTGTCACTTTTAGCGAAGGACTTACAACAGTTAGTTACGCTGCGACCGATGCTACAGGGAACCAGGCAAGGTGCGATGTCATGGTGACGGTTCAGGGTAAGATGTGGATCTGATTGTGTTTGAACAGACAAGTTGGTAGAGTTCGTTAAGATTATACAATTTTAAAAGGGGCCTACCACCAAAGGCATAATATGTAAAATCAACTGAATGTGAAAACTAACATTGAATACCTCCACAAAATAACTTAGTGACAGCAGTGACAGCAGTTCATGTCAAAAGAAATTGCGATTTTCCTAACATATCCATTTATATGCAAACCAATCGTTGTTAAAGAATACTGCATTCACAATATGTGCTATAACCAAAAAAAAACGAATGAAAACTTAAAAAAAAAACATAAAATGACCACACTCAAATGTTCGTGAGACTAAAACATAATTTTCTCGATTCGTCTCAGTTTACAGATGTCCAAGTCTTTCGCCCCCCGTTGATGGCGCCCTCGTAAATTGCTCAGATCCAATCTTCGGTAGCCAGTGTAATTACCAGTGCGACAGAGGTCATGACCTTATTGGAAGTGAAAAACTGACATGCGAGATGGTTGAACAAGGGGTGTCTGCGGACTGGGATCAACCCTCGCCATCATGCCGAAGTAGGTAACAATAATTGTTAACCAATATCATGTATCAAATACTCTTGTGAAGGAAGAGTGAAAGCCTGTTCCTGTACAAAATTGAGAAATAAAATTGCATGAAAAAAAGGATAGGCGGACAGACGGAGGAACAAAGGTGACGACGACTGACCAACGTGTCTGAGTGGATATGTACCAAGCATCAAAGATCATCAAAGAAGCAAGAAATGGATTGGCGAACAATAATAATTGACCTAATTATGAGATCAAAGGAGTAATATAAATGTGTATAATATATGTTCAACTCGAAATGTAAATTCCTTCTACTTTATCCCAGTTCGAACGTGTCCAGCACTGCAGACCCCGCATCTGGCATTGAAGACGGGATGCTACAACAACCCGCCTGCCACAGAGACCTACGGAACCGTGTGTACCTTCGCCTGCCCTTATGGGTATCAGGGGGTAGGGGAGAGCACAAAGGAATGTGATGAGAACGGAAAATGGACAAGCACGGACTTCATCTGCGAACGTAAGACGTGATTTTTCTAAGGAGCTTTGATTGTCTCATTGAAGTATCAAGTATCGTGATCTCATTGTTGTTTACCGTCAATATGAACATCAAAACCACCATCGCGTTGTCTAATTGCTACATCTAGCATTGCTACACTACCACTGCATGCTTTAACTAAAACGATGCACACATTGGAAACGCGCAGAATGTATTGTATGGGCAACTGACTCCAAATAAATCTTCTATTAATTATATGTAAAATATGGGCGGGGGTTTAGATATCATAGAGGACAAGTGGATTCTTGGATTTCAATGTGGCTCTCAGAGGGTGAAAGAAACGTTCAAGAGACACTATGTCCACAGCTCCAAGCTCGATCCAGCCTCCACTCGGCCTATCTTGGCCAACATTCTACCTATAATTGTAATGGACGTACAACAACTTGATTTTTTTAACTAAACCACAGGGACTCCTTGCCCGCCACTGCAGGCCCCGAACGGTATGGCAATCGCCCCTCAGTCTTGCCTCACCAGCCCTGTGTTTGGCGATACATGCCTTTTGCAGTGCACCCGGTCAGGCTTCGCCATTCAGCCTTCTGACCTATCAGCAGTCACGTGTTCGGGGAACTCAAGGTGGACGAAAAGCATCGTTTCTGCATCGTGCATAGGTACCTAGAAATGTTCCTCCCAAAAACCTCTTATTTTATTGCCAAGTGTGCCGACTGCCACAGATAAAATGACAACATAGAAAGTCAATTAAAAACTGGGAAGAAGGATATTATATTCCATGTTCATTATCCTATCCCTGGTCAGGCTTAGCGATATCAGATAATATCCTACGCTTTAAGGTTCAAATTTAATTTATGTGTAGATGCGAAAAGTTGGTGTGAATAAATTGCATTTAAATACGGTCAAATATTTAGAAACTTCATTGACCATTCGAAAGTATGCTTTCGGTTATTGTAAAACATGTTGTATCTGTTATCTTATGTGTCAAATTGAAATTCTTGATCTACATAAAAAAAAAAATGCACCAACCCATGCATAAAAGAAACAGAAGTATTTTCCTGATCCGTGTATCACACATTGTATTTCACTCCATTTTATTGTTTTCAATTTTGGAAAGATATCGAGAAACCGCATTTTACCGAGTGTCCGGTAGACTTCGTGACTTACGCGGATCGCAGTGTTACAACTACAGTCGTCACGTGGGTGGTAAACGCATCAGATAATGACGTCATCGAACCGACGGTGGTATGTGACCATCCATCCAATGCTAGCATGGAAGTTGGTCTTCATCACGTGACCTGCATTGCCTCAGATAGAAGCGGGAACAACGAAAGATGCACGTTTGACATTAGCGTGGATGGTATGTTTGACAAGTTGATGAGGTGTATACAGTAAAAGGAGGATAGTGACAATTTGTATGATTTTGTTGACTTTAATTCAATATTGAAATTTGCGATGGATAATTTTCTTCAACATTTTATTTTTATGTCAATCGATAAACTTACAAATTCGGGTGTAAAAGACTTTGTATGTTTATAAACTGTTATTCAATACATGATCGTTACATGCAAGCACTATTTCATTACTATATTTGTATAAATATTTGAACAGTTCGTCGATGCGCCTCGCTCGTACCCCCAGTGTTTGGTACGCTCAACGGGTCATGTGACAACACGTATGGATCTCAATGTCAAGTGACCTGTCTCATCGGCTACGAGCTCGTTGGACCTAGTGCAGCAACGTGTGAATTTAACGATTCTGCTATGTTTTGGCAATGGGAACGCGAACCATACTGCGAAGGTAATATTTGTATAGTTATTGAAACAGGACTTTAAATCTGAGATTCCTTGATTCATTGATTAATTTTATTTTATTTTCATAGTATAGAATTATTATGTTGTTACGGTTTAATTAGGCTCGATCTTTTTTCAATTTCTTCTCAAGCCATCTTGCAATTTGTTCAGTGATTAATCAAAGTGATTTTAATTTTAAATCAACCCATTATATACCGCATGCGCATGCAGTCTAGTTGGGGGTCTTCTTTCCCTATCTACGTCAAATTATTAAATTGTACACTTTGACGCGTAATTTTGGTTCTAAACTGGAAATTAAAATGTATGTTAAATTTAAGTGTAAGGCAAGTCGGCTACAGTTGTTGTATTAAATTGTTTCATTATTAGTTATATATTGTTTATGCTCTCTCCTGTATAAAGTAATCGGTTGTCCACCGGTCTTCCCCCCGCCTCTGGTCGTCATCTACCCAGAATCCTGTGCGCAGGATGAGAAAGTCGTTCCGGGAACCGTTTGCACATTCCACTGCCCAAACGGCCTCAGCTTAGTTGGTAACGACTCCTCGGTCACGTGTCATAGCAACGGTGAATGGGATCAAGTGATTCATAACGATTCAATGAGCTGTGAAGGTAAATATTTTAGTTTAAATATTCAAGCGTCTTGTATGCATGCAATATACTCCCTAGAAAGGATATTATTCATGTGGCTTTGTGTTGCTTTATTCCCAAGGATAGAGTACAAAGAAAGTTCCACGGCACAATTTTCCCCGGATGGTGGAAGGCCTATACAAATCATCGGTATTCAATCAATTCATAATTGTGCATTTTCTTCCACCAAGCATCTGATGAGTGCAAATGAGAAAAAATTGTCAGAGACCCAACAATAATGTAATTGTGAGTAAACGCACATACCGCTCCGTATGTGTCTTTATAGCTTTATAACTACATCTAGGTGTTAATTTCCCCCAAAATGTTCTTGTTATGACTAAAGTAAAGCAGTTCATGAACTATGTAATTGTATTGTTACGAGGTTCTCTTATTTTCGAGAACATTATTTTTGTATGTTCGATGCAGATAAGTCGCCTCCCACAATAACGCATTGCCCAAGTTCCATCTATGCCAACCGCATATTGTACTGGGGAGTTGAAGTGACATTTGACCTTCCGACGGCTGTTGACAACGTTGACCCGGAAGTGGAAGTATTGACGCAACCTCTGGGTCTGACGTCACCGTTCAACTTCACCGACAATGAGAGATGTACTTACATGTTTATGGACGACGCCAAAAATAACGCAACCTGCGTATTTGATGTTTTCATCACAGGTACATACATTATTTTTTTCAAAATATTAAAGGGGTAGTTTAGTTTTGGTAGAGAGGGCGCTGCACATCACAATTTTTTTGTGAAGTAATGAAAAACTGAGTGTTGAATTTGAGAGAACATACAATTTTAATGGCAGAATAAACTTTATTTGGTCGAAATCGGTCCAGAAACGGCTGAAATATCATGAAATATATCTGATCTTATAATTATTTGGGGCCCAATTAATTAAATGATTTTTTTCAAAAAATTAAAAAAATGCTTACACTTTTTCAAAAATGTTCCAAAGCGTTTTTTAAATAATTGTTGATGATCTCTCTATTTAATCATTATTTCAATAAAACATCACATGCATAATTTTGTAAATAAAATGGTTGAAACCAATGCCTTTTTAGAGAGCGCCCTCTTGTGTTTTAATGGCTCATTTTTGAATGATAACAGGCTTTGTACTTAGTCGTTTGTAATGTTGTATACCTATCGAGCATGGTGGAGTTATAACTATAAGTTTATAATGTTACTGTCCAGGTTTGGTTAATAAAGTTCAGCCTTACCAAAACTGTACTACCCCTTTTTAACAACTTACGGCAGTATATCAATTCAATGCATGTTGAAATAATAATGTGGTCATCAACATGTACATGAACATTAACTTTTAGTTAGTAGCTATATTTATTTTGCACATACTGTACATCTATTTACTTCCCATGACAACTTAGTGGTTAATTTTGTGTTATGTAATACATGTTTGTTTCTTTCATAAAGCCTAATTTCGAATAAGCAATCAATTTACCAAAAAACCTTTAAAAACTAACTCATTAGCATGGCATCAACAAAGTAAAACACAACCGAAACATTGTTCTTACAAACAATTTTTGTTCGGAATGTTATCCGTTTTTGTTTTGATTGCGTTCTAATGTAGACTATTTCCTTTAATTCGTTTTCCTTCTCGGGCGTCATAATAAAATTCTCAATAACCAACTTCATTCTTTTTTTTCTTCATATGCTCCGATCTGTTTTTAGATATGGTCGTACCAACATTTGTATACTGTCCACCTGATCAGCATGTGACCACATCCCAGCAGATGACACCGGTGTCATGGGATGATGCAGTGGTGCGGGAAATCCCCGATGATGACGTCCTGGTCACGTGCAATTACGACAACAACGAGATCGAACTTCCGTGGGGCGCACATGCCGTTGTGTACAGGGCGACTAACTTGAAAAACGGTCTACAAAGTGAATGTCGCTTTACGGTCACCATAGAACGTAATTCACATTTGTCATAATTTATTATCTTTTCTTTTAAACCGTTTTTCTTTTTTAATACGGGTCATTCACAGCATGAAATTTGTATTCTCTTTTAGTCTGATGACTTTCATATTCTTCAAAAATAATCGAAACACAGCAAAAAAAAATAAAAAAGTACACCTCGTTCAGTAATTATGTTTTTGTCAAGATATATTTTGGGAATAATAGGAACTTGCAACTATCTTGAGTTGTTTTATTATTAGACGCACAACATCGAATAGTAATTGTATCCATTTCTGCAGCTGTAACGACTGTCACATACTAATTAATAGTATAGCTCAAAGCCTCTAAATCCATGATAATGTATCTTAAATTGTTAAGCTGTAAATTGTAACTTATTTTCCAAACCTGCTTACATTCCCATATTGTTCTACATAACTTAATTCTAAATCGATAAGCTCTAAATTTAACCTTAACAACACAAA
Source organism: Echinarachnius parma (assembly GCA_037951105.1). Taxonomy (NCBI): domain Eukaryota; kingdom Metazoa; phylum Echinodermata; class Echinoidea; order Clypeasteroida; family Echinarachniidae; genus Echinarachnius; species Echinarachnius parma. Next base: position 328,597 of record JBAMJV010006151.1, read on the forward strand.
GATGAACAATCGCTACTGCAGCATGTCATACATTGAGAGTCCACACGACACCCCCGGCCAGTTTCCCTAACCCTAGCCCTCTAACATAATGATTAAAAAAAAGACCAACATAACAAGCACGTTTCGATTTTCTTTTTGATTGGTTGAAATCTTTTAGCTGTTCCATGTAACGAGCTGCGTGTACCCGACAACGGCGCTTTATCGTGCGACATGTGGATGTACGGTCGCTACTGCAGTATGTCGTGCAATGATGGGTACGACATCCCACGACCGAGCTCTGTGCATCCTCCAACAGACATGTACGTGTGTGGATCTTCCGGACTCTGGAGTCCGAACGCTTACGTCGCTGACTGTTCCGGTATGTGCATCGAAGAATATTTTCGTAGAAATGGATATTAGAGATAACTCGTGCATTATACACGTATGCCGTGGATAGTTATGTTTTTTTCTACTCTGCATCGTTCTTTTGTAAATACATGCTAAGTAAGGACTAAACTTCTATAGCTCACGGCAAGAAAAACAAACGCATATTTCGTTTTAATTTTGTCTGTAGAGACGCGGGATCCAAGGCGGAGTAACCTCCCGTCATTGTTCCAGTACTACGCTGGGACATGTGCATCTCCGTCAACAACCAGTGATATCGCTCAGGCGTTCATCGATGTCATCAAGGGATCCATCTTCCGCGACGTGTGCGAACTCGAAGACGAATGCACCGTCGACAACGTCGCCGTTTCCTGCGGCACTGCATCTCACAGCGTACGGAGACGACATGAGGAGGTATTACGAAGACCGAAACGACACGTTGATCCCTCGCTCGAAGAAGGTCTCGAAAATTTGCAGAGAAGTCTGGAAAATGATCCGGAGAGAGATGGAACGGTATTTATATCAATGGACATCGGCGTCGCTCACCGGGACCCACTGGTATCGGCAAAGGGGTCTGGACTGGACAAAATAAAACCTGTACATGTTCATGTCCACAATGCTATGAAGAAATTGAAAGAAGTTTCCAACGCCATTAACACGGCTAAAGACAAGTTTCCAGAGATCTATAATTCCAAGTCGTTTTCGACGGGCTTACTGACGGCAGGGTATTCTTTGATTGTGTGCGATGTCGGTTATGTTGCCGATCATGACTCGTCAAAATGCGGTAATTTACACTTTTTTTTATTGAGAATACATGATCTAAAACGAATTAAACTGATTGCATAAAATGATGTCCATGAAAATCTATCAACCTGTTTTGTTTAACTGTATTAAAGTATCGCCGAATAATATTTTATTGTGAAGTAGAATTTACCAGTACTCAGTAGTTCCTCGTTGTTCATGTTTGTTTTGGTAAAATCAATTGCAATAAATTGTGAAAACATAATATTTTGCTATGTCTGGCAAGCTTAATTTACCGGTAGTGTTTATGGCAATGTGTTACGAAGCGTGCTTTTCAATCGGGAAATCACACCGACAAATAATTATTTTGTCAATCTACTTCTAATTCTCTCTTTTTTGTGTACCTTGTAGTTGCCTGCTCTACTGGGAATGTCTTCGACACAGCTACGTCACAGTGTATTCAGTGCTCCATTGGTTTCTACCAGGATACGCAGGCTCAGACCACGTGTCTGCGATGTCCGCCTCAGAAATCTACAGAGACTACGGGAAGCCGAAGTGTAACGGATTGCAACGGTAAGTAAGGCATCTGTGAGACCAACAATATTTTTTCTAAAAATCAAATACAAATTTGAAATGTACTCACATTAAGAAGAAGGAAAAAAAATATGTTTGTAAGATCACATATTGTCTTGGGACATATAGAGAATTGAAAAGTACTTGACAGTTTAATGGGGTAGTTCAGTTTTGGTAGAGAGGGCGCTGCACATCACAATTTGTTTGTGAGGTAATGAAAAACTTGAGTGACGAATTTGAGAGAACATGCAATTTTAATGGCAGAATAAACTTTATTTGGTAAAAATAGACCCAAAAACGGCTGAAATATCAATAAATATATCTGATCTTATAATTATTTGGGGCCCAAAAAATTAGATGATTTTTTCAAAAAATAAAAATATGCTTGCACTTTTCCAAAAATTTTCAAAAGCGTTTTTTAAATAGTTGTTGATGATCTCTCTATTTAATCATTTTTTCAATAACACATCGCATGCATAATTTTGTATGAAAAATGGTTGAAACCAATGCCATTTTAGAAAGCGCCCTCTTTTGCTTTAATGGCTCTTTTAGAATGATAACAGGCTTTTTACTTAGTCGTTTGTAATTCTGTATACCTTTCGAGCATGGTGGAGTTTTAATAGTCTATTAGTTTATAATGTTACTGTCCAGGGCCCCATTGCAGAAAGAGATACAATCGATTGTAAGTTACGATTGATCGTAAGTCAGAAAATTTACGCGTTTCAACCAATCAGATTTGCGCATCTAGAACACGTGATCTGACTTACGATTAATTGCAACTTACAATCGATTGTATCTCTTTCTGCAACGGGGCCCAGGTTTGGTTACTAAAGTTCAGCCTTACCAAAACTGTACTACCCTTGTTTTCTTGCAAAAATAATGCACATACTGTCTGCAACTTATAATCTGAAATTCTCAATCAATTCAAGGTGTCGTGTTTTCAAACTAAAGTTTAGAACATGAAAGTGTACAGTAAAAAATAATACATAATTTGGTTTAGTATAAATTATACTGTAAAAGTAATATGTTGTAAATTGTGTTAATATCACACAAATATGCATATTATTTGAAAATGGTACAGATCTTTGCCCCGCGGGCTACTTTTCAACGCACGGTTTGTCTCCGTGTACTGCCTGCCCACAGGACACATTCCAGCCAATCGGAGGCCAGTCTTTCTGTTACAAATGCCCGGATGGTACTTCATCTTCACAACAAGGCGCCACGGCACCGGGTGTTTGCAAAAGACAAGAACACTGACAACAATATTTGTCTTGTTTATATTTTGTATTGGAATGTTAAAACTTGCAACAATGTTTGTTGTTTCCATATGTTGAAGCGATATATCGTGTAATAGGACGACCTGAGAGCTTGTCTGTCATGTGTCTGTTGAAAGTATAATGACTGTGTGAAAGTAAAGTAATTTGGCATTGTATAATGTGGGCCGTTCGAAGTACACGGATTGCGTAATATTATTGTGATATTTCAACTTTTATTGGATTTGAATTTCACTCTTTAATATGTATGCATCAGGGGCGTCGATCCTGGGGGGGGGGGGGGGGGCAGGGGGGGGGGGGCAGTCGCCCCCCAATGAAAATATTTGGTGGGCGAACATATCGTTTCGCCCCCCAATAATTCCGAAAATGGGGGGGAAAAAATCGAGTGATATAATGCCAAAGAGGGGAGAGACACATTTATCAATAATTAATCTTCAAAAAAGCTGTTTTTTAGTTTGAAAAGGACTGTAAATCTCTTTTTTGTTTCTCATATTGCAAGTTTCATTTCGGTTGCGGGAACTCACCTTTCGAAATGTGTTGGGCAGTGTAATTTCTCAAACGCACACATCTATAGCACACCGTCACAGAAAATGAAATAATCTGAAATAATATATCTTTCAGTCAATTCGGTCCATATGCGCTGAACGCAAATCAAATTGGAATATCATGCCACCCCCCCCCCCCCCCCCCCCCCCCCCCCCATTTGAAAGTGGAGGAGATTGTCCCCCTCTCTTTGTCATTATGTATGTTTGGTTCCATACTTATATACTTCATATTACGTGAAATTTCTGTCTCAGGTGTGCACCAAATCGCTCAATTTCACGCCCAAAAATACAAAAGCTCCCTATTGTGGGAGGGGGACACCCCCTCCACCGCTCGGTCGCTTCGCTTCCTCGCAATGTCTCCCCTCCACTTTTGAGAAATTGTTGACACCCTTGCTTAGTTTCATGGGAGCTAAATGCCCTAGACTATATCGAGGGCTCTATATTATACAGGATCACGTGGATCCATCTCATGCAAGGCTCAATCTTTTCCTCGCTATGCCCTTTAAAAGTACGTTACGAGTAGGAGTAGGTTCACTATTTTATACAATTTTAACACACATGATAGGAAATGCAAATGTCTTAATTCTAAAAGCTTCCGGGGGCTCCGCCCCCTGGACCCCCATTATTGTCCCCAAATGTGGGTGCCCCCCAAAGTCAGGTCTTCGAGCCATCAAGACACTTTCAATGAGCGCATAATAAAACTTTCGGGCATACCAATGTGGGGCTTTGAGCTCTCTGTGGTCACTCTGGGAAAATTTTCAAATTTCATCCCCCAATCGCAAAAACGGATCGACGCCCCTGGTATGCATACATTTTCCTGATGCTATGAACTTCTTCTTTTTTATTGAGAGTTATACTATGTTTCAAATGATTTGTGTGCAACAACATTTTGATTACCATATGTGTGTAAACAAGAGTGACGATTGCGAGGCCATTCACTTTCGTCTTGATGAACCTGTACTACATTTACTGTACAGTAGCTACAATGATTCTTCTTAAATTCTATCCTGGTTTGAAATTCACCCCATCAACATAATGCATTGTCCAAAGATTTCTTTATTATTTACATCAAGTGTTGGAATTATCGAAATAATTATGCCATGAACATGTACTAAAAGTAAAATTAAATATAATTTTATTCCATCCACAGTGATGTTAGGTTTCCCTGATTGAACAAAAAAATGAAATTTGATCCGAATAGTCTCAATTAAATTATACAAAATAAAATCGTCGTGAACACATTTTATAATCAATTGTGCTGCTATATTAATTGAAATGATTACTAGCCGAGTCATTTACGATAATTTTACCCGTGTTTACTTTGATTTAATTTCTGTTTAATAGATGACATGTTAATTACTAAGAATATAATAAGAACATTCCATTACTTATAGATAAAACATTGTAATTGCATGTTTCATTGTCGTAAATTCGTTCCATCGCAGTTGAGAGGGTTATACGAGCAACTGTGATAGAGTAAAGACTAGCTGGTTAGTTATATGGTAAAGAAGAGGGTTGCAATGAGAGAGGGGGAGAGATTGTTGGCGGGGAAGAGAGAATAACTGGCTCATCTTTAATTTCATATCCCCCTTAGAAATAACATATTACTTGAAATAAAATAGCCAAGTGATCATAAAAAGGAATTTGCCCCAAAATATAAATGATCATACACATACATGTCTATTCAATGTTCATATTACACACATATCTAAATTGCCAGTCAATAAAACAAATCCAGTTAGAACAAAACAGTTACAGTGTATTTCATTATCATCATTTTTATTAATATTTTTACTATGTGTATAAAAATGTATTTATATATAACATAATGTGTTTCCATATTATAGAAAACAAACTCTTCCATACAATAATCAAAACAAAATAAACTCTTCACATGTCAAAACGAGATAATCATCTGTGTAATATCAAACAAACATTATCCACTATGATTTAAAGTGAGTACACTCACGAGTTGTATTTTGAGGGGTGCTTTTCAACATATGAATGTCCGCCATGTAATACATAAGAACAAATTCCACGCAGACTATAAGATTAATCATGTTACACCTGCATCATCCATGATTATGCGCAGGTAAAATGTTGCCTGGTTCTGAACACATGATATGGCTGTAAACATAACTTCATAAGTATTCATTACACGCCCTCATGCACAACAATTCAGTTACTTTAATTAACAATTTCAAATAACAAAAATCACAACCAAAAGGCCACACTACTGCAGCCTACATAAATGTAGTATATCAGGGTCCATTCACCAAGCAAACGTTCAATCATTCATTCCTGTTTAAACTACATGTATTATTTTACATAAAGCTTATTAACTGAGTTGACTTATTTTATCTACACCGATGTCATTTAGTTGATGTTGAGTGCAACAATAAAAAAAAAATGCTTTGCCTTCAAAATGAATATATAATAATTATTTGTCACAGTCACAAACTAAGGCCCCTGTAAAACGATTAAACAATTCATATCGCAAGCCATGAACAAGTCCACAGTGTAAGTAAGTCCACATATACGTTTTTTGCACATGAGCATTTCCAACTAGAATCATAATGACGTCCTTAAAAATAAATATGTCAAAGTCATACCCATGCCAATTGGGGTACGTGGTAACTATTATAATTAACAAGATATTTTAATCATACATCAACTTAATACTTTCATATGGACATATGATTTATGGTATAAATTATTATGAAATTTGAACCTAAGGTGCATCAAATTTATTACAGACCAGCTTTGGAAAAGTAATGTCTTGGCCAAGTGTGAAACCATTACTTAAAAGTATCGTTATTAAACCAAAATATTCCACCGTTTTTAATTTAGCAATAAGAATGTCAAATAACCACACAAAAGAAAATGCACAACATTATTTAATATCTAAGGTTGATCAGGTGAATTTCTTTACTAAATCAAAGTCCACTTGCTCAATCTTGAAGATTATCTTGTCCTTATCGGATCGAACATCAAACATCACACAATCATATCAATATAGCAAAGATATATAATTCTTATAATTCACTTTGGTTGATATTTTCATTTGTCCTGTTTACAAGCAAAAATGGTGACTTTACATGAAACATTGTTAAACTTCCTCAAGACTTTACAAAGCAATATATACATATAGACAATAATACGGTCACAAACATCAAATCAGGAGGTATTAAATATAAAACTTCAGTCTACAGTATATGTCTATACTCATAAAGGAAAAAAGTTTATCACTTGTAAGTTCATCCTAGGAACCACGAAATACCCCCACAGTAATGGGCATAACTTTTATCTAATGTGAAACTACATATGATTCTATGTGAATATCAAAGTTTATTTCGACTAGATGAATTTAGAGAAAATGTGCAATTCACCATGATGGGAAATTATATATCAACTTGTATTTAAAAAAAAGAATGTATGCAATCCAGTGCAGTCATACACAAACGAATTATGAAGCAAGATTCTTTAGAATGTACATACCCAAATTTAAGTCCCTTAATCCCCCAAGTACATAACACTTTCATTATCCCGATAGATTTTTATATAAACCGCAATAAAATATTTTCCAAATTGGATTTAACTTTTACCCTATAGCAATGATAGACTGCTGCAATAATGATTAGACAAGCGATACGTTACTTAATTAAATATAGTGGTGATAAACCTATTAGGAGTTACTTAATTTGAACTACTACTGATGAAGATATCCTTACACTACTATGTTTTCTTCCAAGACATTCATAATAAATGTTACATTTCTATAATGTACAATGGTTCACTCTGGAGTATGCTTTTCGAACAAGAAGGGTGCTATGTTCCTTTTTGTACTTGTGAAGCATTCATGTTTAAAGGGATCTGGTAACATTGTCAAAATCCTCAGAACTTACTTGGAACTCTAGTGGTTCTCGTATTACTCATTGTATTCGTATTACCAATAGAAGCATGGAACAGCTTTCGGTTTTCCAAATTTCTCTTCCATTATAAAGATATATATGATTGAAGTGTTCAGATTTATAATTGTCTATTGGATATTTGTGTACAAAATCAGTGCAATGAGCCTAGTAAGTGAATATCTCTTTGCATTGTTGCTCATTGTTGGTCATGTGACACCCATTTACTATGTAATTTTCGCACTTTACCCAATGACATACACCAGATCACAGAAATACACATTTTATCAACCATTCTTCCGTTTTTTGCAAATGTCAACAAAGTTACTAGATCCCTTTAAAGTACAGGATCCATGCAGAAACCGAATTTACCTCTCCTATTTTTGTTGCAAATATTTCAAGCATTAATTTCTCATTAACTGACAATTCAGCATCACAAGGAAAAGGTTCCAAACATTCAAGATGCTATGAAGAACTCAATGTAGTCCCAACAATGAGCTACATGCCTTTTTCACACTCACCATGACTTATATAGTGTTTTAATTGGTAGAGTTTGACGGATTTGTTATGGTTACTAAAAAAAACAATTCGTTTATAGGCCTATGTAAATTACTGGAAGTTATATAATGCTTTGGAGTTCAAATGAAGCACAGCATATTGTAAGACATACATGTAGAATAATAACAAAATTGAAACAAATAATTGTTAGGTTTCCAACAATTGCGTAAAGTACTGGTGACATCCATCTATAATTCCATTCTCAATACTATGAACTATTTTATTATAATAATAAACTCATTTCGCAAAATAGTTTGCATTAAAATTGCATTTGTATAATTAAACAACAAATAACATTCCACTCATTTGTTTATTTTATTTTGGAAAAAATTGTAATACTGGTATGACATAACGTCCTCATCTGAATGGTCTATGGCACATACAAAATGGTTGTGAATTTGTTTGGTAATGAAACAATTATGTTAATCATTGGAGGTTGGACAATTTACTTCACTCACGCAAAAACATTAATTTGATTAATACAATTAATATAAAAAACGAAATGTATCACTTTAAAGTCCTTTCATTCAATTTATCAAGTCCTCTGGAAATGCACAGCATAGAGTGTACAAAGTTCATTATTAGTTATTATATTTGTTATAATAAAAACAAAATAATAATAACAATATCAATAATAATAATAATAATAATAATAATAATAATAATAATAGTAAGTGATTAAAATAATACTAATTTTCATTAAAAATAACAACAAAAATTATAATGATTCAATCAATAATGTAGACATACGTTACATTATAGTAGTGTAAAACCTGTATAGTATGTTTATCATAATCCTAATATTGACAATAGTTAATACCAGAACAAGTTAATATCAATGACAACAATACGTTTAAACTTATGAAGCACTTCAAACAGAAGTGCAGAATAATAAACTATTATGATTTATAAACATTTTCAAAACATAACATAAACCTAGCGGAAAGACGGTGGTGCTTGATGAAACGATGGCAGCCTCAGCTATGTTGTTGTTTTCTCACTCTGTTGTTGTTTTCTCACTATCGTATTGATGTAAGCCTTCATCAGCTTGGCAATCTCAAAGACCTAGAACGATTAAAAAGAAACAAAATGTAATGTCAGTATCATCGGCATCAGCTCCTGACCATCACGAGCACTGAAAGGGTTTCAGGGACGAACAACCATCACAAGAGCTTTCTAGCTCAATTGGTCGAGCACCGGTCTAGCGATCTGGCGTTCTATTGTTCAAATCCCGGGGATAGCCGTATTTTCTTTGCTCATTTCCATTTATATGATTATTGTCATCAGCATATGGATTGATAATCATTGTTATTGTTATCATCAGCATCACTCTTAGCACCGCCCATTTCATCACCATCATCAACACCATCATCCTCATGATTAGCATCAACATTTTCATTATCATTATAATCATCACCACAACCACATCGACCACCTTCATCTTCATCACTATCATCATAATCAACATTAATATCAACATGAATAGTATTATCAATATCTTCATCACTGTCACTATCATCATTATCATTATTATCATCATCATCATTATTTCCATTATCATCATCACCACAACCACATCCACCACCATCATCACCACCATCATCACTATCATCATAATCATCACCATCAGTATCTTCATCACTGTCAATATCATAATCATTACAACCACCACAAACTTAATCAAACTACAACAACCACCATCATCATCACCACCATCACTATCATCACACTCATCACACTCATCACCAGCACCACCACCAACTCTACTACAAATCTTGACCATAACCTCACCTGTGTGGTTTCAAATGTCAACTCGTCACTCCTGTCCACCACAACAATCTTGTACTCATTCGGGATGGGTGCACCAAAGGATTTAATCCTGAAAAATGAAAAACATAATATAATTAATTTAATTCCGATGCGAGGCCTTGTTGGAAGGCTAACTGTTAGATAAAAACAAAGCAATAAATGTAATGCTAGATCATACTCAATATTTTAAAATGTGTTTCACTTTATAAATTGGTACTTCAGTGAGAGGGGTAAACAAAATGATCTGCAATGCTTACCCATCACTGTACCAACCAACTATTTTTTTATCATCACCCGTTTGTAGGCACCACACAGAACATTTTTTGTCAGATATGGATATAATAAATCTGACATAGTTTTCATAAGTGATACCCCCTTCAATCTCTGTTTGTCTGGGGGTATAATAAAATTGTTCAGGTATACATATAATTAATCTGAAATAGTTTTAATAAGGGGTAGCCACGTTTTCTTGTGGATTATAATAATGTATTAATGTAATAAATCAGGTACTTTTTCGTATGGGATACTCCCTCTGTTTGGCAGGCAGGGGGGTAACTTATATTCAATCTGACATAGTTTTCATAAGGGATACCCTCTGGGAAACACGCTTCAAACCTTGTCTGGCGGGATATCTGGAGGGGTAAAATAATGTATATATTAATCAATCCGACATACTTTGAATGAGGGATACCCCCTTTGAACTTTATTCGGCGGGGAGGGGGGCATGATAACCCATAAGCAATCTGACATACTCATAAGAAATACCCACTTCAAACTTTGTCTGACGATGCATTATCAACTTTGTCTGGCACGGGGTGTAATAACTTAGAATCAATCTGACATACTTGTCATAAGGGATCTCCTCGAGAGGGTGGGCCATGCCCTGCTTGTGAATGGCGACCATATCGGCGCCCACGGCCAGCCACAGACCGGATGGGTAGCGGGTGTCTCTGCACTCCACCTCAAAGAGCCGCGCCCCGTAGTACGGCCACTGGAATATAATGGCCATGAAACCTTCTTGTGCTTGCTCAGGGCTTGTGTGCTGGAAAGGAGACAGGACATGTTTAAATTAGGATTTTTTTTCTTTTCAATAAACATTAAAATGTTAATTATGGTGACTAAAAATTAAATGATCCAGTAGGATTGTAAACAAATTACAATGTAAAAACAAATGGCAACATATTATTCTGTTGGGGACTCGGACTCTGCCAGTGAGTGCTTCATGGAAATGCCATGGTAAATAAATGTCATATAAGAGCGAAAATGCAAAATTACCTTACTCATTGCACTAACTTTCTACACAGTTAAAATTATCCAATGGACAATTTTTTAAAATCCAAATACTTCAATTATATCTTTATACCAAAAGAGAAATTTGGAAAACCAAAAAAATGTCAATGCTTCTATCGGTAATACAACCAGGTATGTGAGAACAGCCTATAGTTCTCAGTCATTTTCTCGAATTTGACAATGTTACTAGATCCCTCGGATAAGTGCTTAGAAACACTAATATCTTAATACAGCATGATAAGTTTTCACTTTATTTCACTTAAATTATGCGGTATCAAACATGCATATACATGTATTTATTTTTAATTCCTTGATGAGTCCAGTACCTGTAGTGTTTTCCACTTTTCAATTACTGCCGTTGTAGTAGATGAGATATCGTCTGCATACACACTGTCAAGAATGGACTCGTCTGAGGCTGTGATTGGATAAAATTTATAAAAATCGGTAAAATGACTGTTAAAATATGAATCAATCAGTTGTATATTTCATGGCAGGGATCAAATTTAGCTCTGGCTCATAGAAGTAGTGTTGGACAACCAAAATGTAATTCATCCAAATTTCACTTGCCTCAACTACAGTATATGAATATTTTAACAGACCTTTCACTGATTTTCTTAGCTTGGGGCCATTAGATTCAGATTAAGGGCCTCTCAAAATTTTACTAGCCTGATTTGACCAAATGAAAAAATAAAGTTAATTTGAGGAATACACATCCATATTCAATTAAATGCCTGTCAGTTTATACTGATGCAGATAATTCAAGTACTTGAAACAAACTTGTATTCAATAGCTGATGCCAGGTCTGGCATATCTCTGGCAAGCTTTCAAGCTGCCAGGAATAATGGTACTTTGATACATAAGATATGCATTAAATTCAAATATATTTAATAGCGCACTGCTGACTGATTTTTTCATTACTATGAACAAATTGTGCAACATAATGTTAGGCTGGATATACCAATGAAAGTTTCATCCAAATCTTTCTTAAAATTATATTTGCATGTATTTTATCTACATGTAGGTATAGTAGGACTTTTGCTTCAAATGATGATTTCAACGAATTATGTGCACTAAATCACAATTTTATATTATAACAAAGCCTTCATATGTAACATAGGTTTTAAGATATTAGGGCCACAACAATTATAGCAATAGCAAGAGAACAATCTTATTTTCTTTTTCAAACTGCAAAAAGAAAAATGATTTCTTAACAACTGCAAAATATATTTTGTTTAAATGGAAACAACAGAACACAAATCATAATTTAAATTGAAAGGAAAACAAAAATCAACATATATAAACATGGAAACCAACAAGAAAAGGCACAAGGATGCTAAGACATGATCAAATATTTTTTGGAGAAAATTGCATATGGAAAAAAAACATGCAAAACAACTTTACAAAACAAATTCACATTATTCATCTCATGATGTCTCATACACATATTATAAGTTGGTAATTTAGAGTTTCATTTTAAATGTCCTTTTGTTTTTCATGTATGTTGATTTTAAAAAGTTGTTTAAAGAATTCAAGGAGAATAAAAATAACTAAATCTTGACAAAGTGAAATAAAAAAAAACTATCTGCTTGATGAGTACAAAAGAATGAAGTTGGGTAACACATGTAACTTAGCTAATTTTTTTTTCTTTCTTTTTTTCAATGGATTTGGAAATGGAATCTGTGAATGTTGATCATGGTGACACATCATTTGCGCCAAGGGTTTATGGACATATTATTGTTTGAGCGAAGGTTTGGTGAGAGTGAGGGTAAGGGTTTAGGATAATGGTTAGAGTTGGGTTTAGTGTAAGGGTTGGGTTTTTGTGTTAGGGTGCATTTGGGCATAGTGTTATGGATGGGTTCAGTGTTTTTGTAGGGTTGGGCTTAATGTTTGGGTTTAGGATTGGGTTTAGTGTTAGCGTTATGATTATTATTAGGGTCCAGGTGTATTGTTCAGGATGGGTTCAGTGTTTGTGTTACAGTTGGGCTTAGTGTTGGAGTTTAGGAATAAGCTAGGGTCAGGGCTGAGTGATAGGGGTTGGGCTTGGTCTTATAATCAGGGTTAGTATAATGGTTGGGCTTGGTGTTAGGGGTTGGGTTTGGTCTTATGGTCAGGGTTAGTATAATGGTTGGGCTTGGTGTTAGGGGTTGGGTTTGGTCTTATGGTCAGGGTAAGTATAATGGTTGGGCTTGGTGTTAGGGGTTGGGTTTGGTCTTATGGTCAGGCTTAGTATAATGGTTGGGCCAGGGGCGTCGATCTGTTCGGAAAACACAATGCATTGGGGGGGCGAGCATTGTTTGTGAACAATAGCTCGCCCCCCCAATGTATTGTGTTTTCCGGACAGATCGACGTCCCTGGGTTGGGCTTGGTGTTAGGGGTTGGGTTTGGTCTTATGGTCAGGGTTAGTGTAATGGTTGGGCTTGGTGTTAAGGGTTGGGTTTGGTCTTATGGTCAGGGTTAGTGTAATGGTTGGGCTTGGTGTTAGGGGTTGGGTTTGGTCTTATGGTCAGGGTTAGTGTAATGGTTGGGCTTGGTGTTAGGGGTTGGATTTGGTCTTATGGTCAGGGTTAGTGTAATGGTTGGGCTTGGTGTTAAGGGTTGGGTTTGGTCTTATGGTCAGGGTTAGTGTAATGGTTGGGCTTGGTGTTAGGGGTTGGGTTTGGTCGTATAGTCTGGGTTAGTGTAATGGTTTGTTTGGTGTAAGGGTTTGGTGTAAGGGTTGGGCTTAAGGGTTAACCATTCGGGTTTGCAATGGTGTCAGAGGTGGGCTTAGTGTCCAGGTTTTGAGGTTTAATGGGTTTTTTACGGTTTAATTGACATCTTTCAAGTTGTTGGTTTATGAAAAAATAATTGTGCATCAATGACCATCAGAGCAATTGTCACAAACCCTTATTTATAATGTATCTGGATGTAATGTGCACATGTCTTGACAAACTAAATACAAATAACAATCAAGTGGAAATGCCATTTAAGTAATATGATGTACATGTAGTACTACCCACAGCATATTCTAGGGAAAGGTTACTTTACAGAAAATAAACCATCACTTTGCATACTGCACAAATTTTACTAGAACAACTGCTACAATTCATTTATACCTTTTTACAATGCTGGTTTTAAATTAAGTAGGATATCATGAGCCCTAATTAAATGATACAAACTTATTTGCAAACATATATAACATAAGCTAGTCAAATTATAATTTTAATTTGGTGCTGTTTTTTATAAAATAATAAACTTCAAAATTGAGGTAAAAATATGAAAAGATATTAAACAAATAGTAATTTACTTTATGCATGAGCTTGTCGCAGATGCACATAAAATAGCACTGTTAATCGTCCTTATATACATAACAATGTACATACATTGTAAGTTCTACAGGCCATGAGTCTGAAGTTTGGTGCAAATCCTAAGATATTTCCACAACTTGTATTTGACAAGAATTGCAAATGACTCCATGATTTTGTATGAATGATGAAGCAAAAATGTAATTCTGATATTCAATTTATCAACGGTGGATAACTCATTCTTTTTTATTGCGTTATACAACAAACTCACTTACATGTCCATGAAGGCATGAGCTGATTAAGACCTACCCTGGCTAAGTAGGTAATTATGAAAAATCCTTATTTGAAAATGTATCTAGTTTTAACATTATACATGTCCATTCTTTATGTTATAACAAAATATAATTCTAACTATTAAGTGATAGGTTCTGTCCTACAGCAAACAAAACCGGATTTGTGTTTGCAAACAGACAACTGTGACTAAATCTAAAATCGACTACATGTATGCTGTACATAATGTAAATGAAATTCTACAGTTCTATTTTTGTCTATATTTATAAAGGCAAAGTTACAACCCCTTACCACCAAAATGAATTGTAGCTATCATGGGACAAGAAGAGATCATAAACAGCACAATAACATTAAACAAATCGTTCACAAAAAGACAACAACAAAACAAAATTTCATGCATGACAAAGAAAATGAAAAACTTATGAACTTATTCAGGACTATCTGGGGGTGTTGCATAAAGGGTTTTAAAAGATTAATTGCAAAGTTGAGATTAATCGCAAGTCAGAAAACACGCGCATTAAGGCACATTTTCTGACTTGCGATTAACGCAACTCTTTATGCAACACCCCCCTGTACATCCAAATTCAATGTCAACATATGTCTGTATTACTAGCCCATTTGTCTCAATTAATTGTAGTTTTTCCCCAAATACGTATCATGTGAAGGCAAAATTCAATGCAAGACAGTCACGCAGACTGTTCTAGTTTAATTGCGGAATAAAAAATAATAATCTAAATTCAATTTTAAAATATGATATGATGTTAATTAAAATATTAACACTATTTACGATAAATTATATATATTTAATACAGATAATGATAACATTGGACATGAACTGGAAACCAAATAGTCCTGCATGAGCTGAACATGATTTTCCTTTTTCTTTTACAAATACAAATAATTAACAAATACAGCAATGATCATGCACCACCGAAACACAACACTCCAATACAAACATCTAAAACGGTGACATCACACCGACCCTATCAGGGGCCATTTATGACTGGATATAGCAAAACCCTGCACTTGTCTGTAAAATTTTCCAGGCCATGAGAAAGGCCTTATCACAATAAGCTTTAATTGGATACCTTCCTCTAAAAATCGGACAATAATTGGCAAAGATATGAATGTTTCAATTTTACAAACATTAGTCTTTTACAAATTTTACATACATCATGTGAACTTGAAATGCCCATTTCTTCAAAACATGAATTGCTGGCAAGTGCAGAGTTTTGCCATATCCCGTCACATTTTATGTAGGTGTAAGCCACATTTTTCATAGATGCCAATCAGCAGAGCCATATACTGATATCAACCCAGTCAGGCAGGCCCGTAGCCAGGATTTTTCATGGGGGGGGGGGGGGGGGATTGCTTAATTTACAAAACTGGCCCGAGACCAATCGTGGCCGTAACAGAGTTCACCCTGGTTTAGTTGTGTAAGCGGGAGGAGGGGGGGAGGGGGAGTGGCCAAGACCAATCATGACTGAGACCGAGTGATGGTAAGTGATGTCCAAGACCAATGAATAATGGACCTTTCAGAATTGTTTTTTTGTTGGGGGGGGGGGGGGGGGGGGTTGTGTATGCACCCAATGCCTCTAGCCCCCCCCCCCCCCCCCCCCCCTTGCCTACGGGCCTGGTCAGGTGTGTTCCAGAAAAAGAACTCTGGCTGCTGTCAATGAAAAATGCATGTTACACCCAAATCAAACAGTCCTGAATGTGTTAAAATTATGCCATTTAATGTACATGTAATAAAAAAATCGAACTGCTCATGCTTCACACACACAAATACCAACTCGATGAACATTTTTGTTAAATGAATATATCACAAAGGTACACTTACTTTCAAGACATTGAACATCAATGATTTGTCATAGGTATAGAATCAAACGAAAAACAAATGGAAGGAAATAAATGTGTTCACATCCATAAACAAATCAAATTATTAAAAATTAAATCAAATTGTAACTGAAAGGCTATACAACTTTAAAATGTGTACAATTCTTTAATCAATTTAATATGAAACCAAAATATAGGTAATGAAAGACAATTCTTGTGTAAAATAAATAACCCTACTAAATATTGCAATTCTCATAGAGTGAATACGTAGTGTGCAAGGTTCATGTAGGCAATCGGTTACAATATATGACATTGTAACTGTAAGACAATTAATGTGCACAATTGATATAAAATAAAAAGATAATGGGAAAGTAATATAAATTGCATTGTTCCAAGTTTTGAATATTGCTGACCATTTTTACAAGATAGTTTATCTACAATTGAATTACTAGACCTGTAGCAACCCTGTTAAAATTCACATTTTGCCCAAACATTTACTGTCAAGCCCACCTACCCCCCCCCCCCCCCCCTTCCATACACACACACACACACACACACACACTCTTTCTCTCTCGCAACAACTAAAATGTATATTTAATGTTAATATAAGGTATATAGAAGTATATAAAGTATACACAAAGACAAAGTATAAACTATAGTCAGATCAGCATTATTTCAATGGCAACTGCATGACAAATGAACAGTTATTATATGAATTACAAACATAATGATTGCATATCACTACAGTATATAATATTTATTTTTGAACATATTAAATATACATGTACATGTACATGTACATGTATGTACATGGTATAGAATGATATAACAGACAATATTTGCATCAAATTGTTTATAATTGGTAAATATATATGCACATGTATATTATATTAATGAAAATAGTGAAAAATAAATGCAGTATGAGTATATGATAAATCTGGCACGGTAATAATTATAACAATTGATACACACAAATGAAGATACAATTCTTAATACAATAGCTCAGTCTCTTTAGTCCTGGACAAAATCAGAATTTGTACCAAGTTTACTTTAAGATTCAACGATAATCAATTTACTCACCAGATTTTTGTAGTCTTTTCAGAGTCTTCTCTCCAAGCCCTCGTAATGTTCCCTAGAAGAAATAGGCAGAAAAGTAAATACTTATTAAAATGAGCAATGAGAACTACACTGTAAGCAGGGCATGACACTAGCACTTGCCCGCTTGCCCGGGGCAAGTCGACATTTATTTAGGGCAAGTAAAATTTCATAAAATGTCTAGCTTGCTTGGCCGATTGGGCAACTACAGTAAATATTTGTTCAACTATAATTGAGTAGAATGTAATTCCTCATGTGAAAGTCTCATCAAGAAGTGAGTGGGAAAGTAAATTTTCTGTATGGGCAAGTCAAATACAAACATTTATGATTTAACTTGGCCGAACGGGCCAGTACAAGAAAAAGTTAAGAGTGGAGGCTTGTGTAAACATTTTTGGTAAGATTTGCAGGAGACACATTTTTAATTCTTAGGGAAAATAAACATGAGAATAAGGAACAGAAATAGGCGCTCTCAAATGCACCAAAACTGGC
This sequence comes from Echinarachnius parma, assembly GCA_037951105.1. Taxonomy (NCBI): domain Eukaryota; kingdom Metazoa; phylum Echinodermata; class Echinoidea; order Clypeasteroida; family Echinarachniidae; genus Echinarachnius; species Echinarachnius parma. The sequence goes on from JBAMJV010006151.1 coordinate 346,653, forward strand.
AGGGGAAGGACTTTTGATTTCCCCCAAAATTGAAAATAAGCAGACAATTTTGGCTTCGCTTGGAATCGACCCCAAGAGCTCTAGATGACTAGACAGGTGCTCTCACCATTAAGGTACCAGGCCCTTTTGATGGTGGTCCATCCCAGAACTCTATTCAAAGCCTGCGATGGTCAGAAGCTTTTATAAACATGACACCAACCCCAAAGGATATTAAATCAGTTTAGGGAAAGTGTGAGGGATCATGCAACGTGATGCAGCTTTTTTTTAATGAGGTAAATGCAAACAGAATAAAATTAACCATACATGTATGACAAAAAATAGATATCTTCACTGTGCAGTTCCCAGTGTGTTAAACTGTCAAATGAATAAGTGATAGCAATGACATTATTTGGGCTGGAGTTTTTGGAGAGTGCATTTTTTACCAATATACAATAAAATTTAATATATGTACTTACGGAGATGACACCCTCTTTGCGGGACCTTGATGGGAAGCCTGCAAAGTCGTTTTCTTCCTTCTTGTTGGCATTCCTGAAGCGTTCAACTGGATACACCATTGACAGATCTTGTCTATAATGGAGGTTGAACAATAATAAAAACAATAATAATCATAATAATAATTATGATAAGAATACAAATAATTAGATAATTCTCTTGTCAAACATCATAAAAAATATCTCCAACATAATGATGATGATGATCATCATCATCATTATCACAATCATCACCAACATCTAATGCTGTTAGGTAAAGAAAAAATCCCGGATCGTTCTCGGATCGGTAGAATTCAAAATCGCTAACGAGATTCTCGGATCGGATCGGATCTCGGAAAAAAATAATATTGCAATTTGCTCTGAAAAAAATGCAGCGTTGTAGACTTATCTTTCTTGTTTTATATGCCAATAATATTAACAATGTTGACGCTTTGAGGCATGCACATATCAATCTTTACAGAAAAACAGTTACAGACTATTCAGAATTAACTAAGTTTCGCAAGAAAAGTATTTTTTCCGAAATGAATTGGGCCTAGAAATCGATCGTTTGTTCAGCATCGCGCCACACATTCACAGAACTCAGCCGGCTAGTCATGGGGAAACATCACATGTAAATTTGTACGATCTTCTTGGTGAGAGCCTTCAAAAAGTGGCTATAAATTAGCCTTTTTGTGATCAACACAATTTTGGTAGTCTACTTACATGATAACATAGCATTTGAAAGCTGAACAGATTACAAAAAATACCCCCAAAACAACGAAAAACTGCGCTGAATATATTGATAAATTTCCAAAGCACGTTCGTGAGGGAAGGTTGAAGTAGTTACGGTACTGGTAGCAGCAAGTTTTCGGGCCGCTGCACTGCTGGCATGTTACACGCATATTCGCTCGTGTACGGGTCTTTGTTTCATACGCCGGATTCATCTGCGATCTGTTATTATATGTATAGTTGTTATTTACCGATTTTTTTTAGTAGTTGTTTGCATTGCTTTGGGGCTCAGTTTTTTTCTGTTCAGCTTTTAAACGCCGATGCAATCATGTAAGTAGAATATCAAAACATTTAAACATGGTGCAAATAACCAAAATACGTATTTTGAGCCACTTTTAGAATGCACTGGCTGATCAGCTCGATCATACAGATATACATCTGAACTCTCCCCGAGAGTTTCGGCCTAACTTTGTGTGCATTTCCGTCGGCAATATCGTTCAAATGACTAGCAACTTTTTCGCATCCTGTTCAATTTTCGACTGCGAAACGAATTAACGAACTAATAATTTCTCCAAAATAACCACTCATAAAGTAAACAATATTGATTCCCCCATTCTTTATTTAAATTACACTACTTAATGGACTGTCAAACATACACATTTTCAATTATTACTGGAGAAAATGGGTCGGCAAAATCTTCCGATATTTTCTACCGAGAAAATTTATTTCTCGGATCCGTCTCGGATCCGGCTCAGAAGCGATTATCGCCGGGAAATCGGATCGTTCCCGGATCGGATAACAGCATTACCAACATCAACATCATCATCATCATCTTCATCATCATCATCACCAACATCATACCGTACTGACCGGCGTAATCGCAGCATACTTTTTCCTTGAAAAAAGCCCGCAAAGTTGGGGTGCGGCGCGTATGCGTCGATAGTCAAATTTTCACTTTTCACCGGCCTCAAAACAACACATTTCATCAGGTGTGGGACTATTTGTTGTATTGCACTGTATTGTTTTGTGTGATAAAACATTATAAAGCCAAATTGTCTACGTTTACCCTGGCCTAGAATAGTCTTTCACCTTTTTTGCTGATATTTGCTAAATCCGATACGTTTTTAACTTCGAAGTTACAAAACAAACTACCACTGCCAGCGCCGCGCTTGCCTGCCATCTATCTACGTGCGTTATGGATGCATTGCATTGCACAGTAGTACAGGGTTCTCTGTAGTACAGTGCAGTAGGTACGTTAGAGTACGGTTCGGACATTTTTGATCGAGATGGTACATCGTAACTTGTAGCTTGTATACAGTGTGCATGGCAGTTAAATAGCGCGATTGCGAGAAATTTTACGCGCCGCAGATTCCCTGCTTAAATTTGGCAAATTTTCCCCGCCGATTTTCTGGTTTTCGGCCGTTATTCCCGCTTTTTTTGTCGCCAGTTTCCCTAGCGCACTTTTCTCCCACTTTTTTTTTCTTCAATTTCAACGCTCAAAGTCGGCATGCGGCTGCGGCGATTCCGCCGGTCAGTACGGTAATCCATATCATCAAAATCATCATCAACAACATAAGTATGATCATCACCAACATTATCGTCATCATCACCAACATCATAATCCATGTTATCACAAACATCATTACCAGCATCAGCATCATCATCACCAACACCACCACCAAGTTCAGTTTTATCAATCACTAAATATCTGCATAATATGACTTACACCCAGTCTCCCCTCAGGTATCACTGTCATCGTGATCACTATCATTATCACCATAACCATCATCATCATCATTTTCCTTTTCGCTTCATGTCTATGAATTATTAAGAAGATAACTTTACACCCAGTCTCCCTCGATGTAGTCTCCCCTCAGTGGGTATCATTGTCATTATCATCACTTACATAATCATCATCATCATCATTACCATCATCATCATTTTCCTTTTCACATCATGACTATAAATTATGAGGAAGACGACTTACACCCAGTCTCCCTCGATGTAGTCTCCCCTCAAGTACTGCATCCGTAGCGCAGCCAGCTGAATGAGCTTGTCGTTAGAGACAGGGTAGTGGTTGTGAAGGACATCTTCCATCGCCTGGTAAGGTGGGAGAAAAGGGATTAATATCATAGTACACTCTTTATAATCCTTATCTAAGTGATCTCATAATTGATATTAAAAAACGATATTAGCAATAATTCTTCATTACCGTTTCTCCTCCTCCTCTTCATCTTACTGTTCATTTAATTCAATTTATCTTCACATTTGCATTAGAAACAACAATTGCAACATCATACGACTGGTACAACTTCAAACAGGTAAAACTAGGTGCACGTTTGAAAAATATGTTCGTCATCATCTACGTCGTCATCGTCGTCATCGTTGTCATCATTGTCGTCGTCATCATCATCATCACCACCATCACTGTCATCACCATCATCATCATCATCACAATTATTGCCTTTATCCCCATTTTCCTCCTCAATTGCGTCCTCTCCTCCTCCTCCTTTATCATCCTCATCATCCTCGCATCTTCTCACCTGTTCATACATGAAGCTGTACTCGATGCTATCCGGCTCTACACTCCTCGTATCCAGGAAACAGAAGAGCTTGAAGAAGAGTTGCCATGGTTTCCCCCGGTCGCTCAGATTTCTGGCTGTATACCTGTAATCGATTTATATTCAAACTATGACTGTAAAACCTGTCTATAAAGACCATCAACAAGAGACAAAGGTACATGTATCTTGTAACTTAAATGTCATGTAAAAAAAAAATAGTTAGAAGGGCCAGTTATAATCAGTTTAATTGTGCATGCAAAATAGTCTTTGACAACGGTATGACGAGCAATTTAGTCTTGGCTGTAATGCATTACTTATTAAAACACATGGTTCTAAAATCCCCATAGACTTTGTATATATATCTCACCAGGTTCTAGTTTTATGGTAATACTCGTCAACACCTCTTCAGTATCTACATGTAGATGATGGTATAAGTTCCACAAAAGGGAACTAAAAAATTTCAATAGCCACCGTAAACTGGTCCAAAGAGAGCAGTCTAATCATGACAGGTTCCGGTACGCAAGGGGTTAAAGGGATCTAGTAACTTTGTTGGAATGTGCACAAAATTATGAATGGTTGGTATAATGTGTTGTTTTGTGATCTGATATATCCTCTGAGTATTGTGTGAAAATTTCACGTTAAATGGATGTTATACGGCCGGGTAATGAACGAAAATGCAAAGTGATATTTGCTATCTCATTGCACTAGCTGACTTTGTACACAGTTATGACTATCCAGTGGATAGTTAAACATCCAAACACTTCAATCGTAAATATCTTTCTAACGGAAAGGAAATTCGAAAAAACAAAACCTGTTCCATGCTTCTATTATTAATACGAACACCACAAGGTTTGAGAAAACCACTAGATTTCTAATGAAGTTTTGTGGATTTGGACAAGGTTACTAGATCCCTTCATTGTTTTTCAACTTACCTTTCAAACTTTGCGAGGATGTCAGCAACGACCGTTCTGTCATCAATGGCCTTCTCGACCAGACCACTCCTCTCGTACAGGGCAAATCTGTTGTGGCACTTCTCTAGACCCATGCCCTTCACTAACACATGGATCACCTGAAGAAAAATACATTTTTAATTGATAAGGACAATTTTCTTTTAGCATAAAAAACATTTTGTATAGACTTAAAGCTCAAGTATTTGATTTGGAATTAGTCCCCGGATGGTTGAAAATTTGGTAACAAAACAATGTTTGTTTTGTGCAAAACTTGTTATCGATTTTGTCTAGGACCCTTCCCTCCAACAAAATGTCCACAACCAAATGAATATTGCCAATAAATTAAAAAATTAATATAATTTCCAAATTCAGTTTTCTTTGATTATTTTGTTGACCAACACAAACATGTGAACCATATTATCAAGATTGAAACATAGACATTGGAAACAGTGGTTTTAGGTTGAATTATTGAATGCCATGCTTCTTCTAATTTCTTTGATAGATTTCTTGCTATACATGTATGTGACCTTACACCACAAAACGACCAATAAGTCGGGAAAACTGATTGTGCTGCTTTTCATAAAACATTAAAATAGAAGTCATTACCTTTAAAATGGTATATCATTCATCATATTTGGACTAAGCAAACCCTCTCAAAATGAACACCAAAGGTTTGGAATATGGCTGAAGCATTTTTAAAATAAGGGAGAAACGGGCCATTTAAAAGATCAGTTTCCATTAAAACGCTGTAATAAGATCACATTTATTAGATGAAAAAATAATATTTAAACATGATATCTGACGCTCAAAATGTTACAGAAGCTAGATTAAAATATGCTTATTCAGGAAATACCAAAATCCTAAATCTCCTATTTTTAACAAAATTTGACTATTTTAGCTTATAAAAGAGAAACTACCACAGCGACATAACAGTCGTTTTGTGGTGTAAGGTCACATATTCTGTCCAAGGTTAAATTGTTTGCTGTTGTGTTTGTCTCTCTTTTCCTTCCTCCCATGATTTGCACACGTTTCTTTCGGTTTTGTCTCCTTTTTATATAGCTTCTGACTAATCAAGCAATGAAAAGGGTTTCATAGGAACATCCCCCATTCAGCACCCGTTGAGCACCAGTCTAGCACTCTGGAGGTCTCGGGTTCAAATCCCGGCAAAGCCTATTTTTCTTTGCTCATTTTCAATCATTTAAAATATTCCTAGTCAGTTCCCTCTATGTTTGAATTTTGTTCTATTTCAATATATTCTTATTTCCTTTTGTGATTGGGCTTTATTACATACCTGTCCTGCGGTAGTAGATGAGTTGATGGTGATCTGGCATGATCCCTCTCCATGGCAAAACACTGTGGCATTCATGTCTCGTCGACCCTGTGTAAACCAAAAGTTACCAAAACATTGATACCTGCAAGCCAAAGGAGGCTATCTAAGCAAAGTAATCTTTTGTAGAGAAATATGTTGCGTACTCAGTGATTTAAACCTTGTCCTAAAATATTCAAGTATTGCCCCATCTCTGAAGAAGATGTTATTTCCTATAAAAATGCGTTCTCTACAAACCCAGGCCATAGTATTTTCCTGACCAGTCCTGAATCAAATTATGGAATGAATAAAATTCTACACTAAAAACTTATGATCTTCTGTTAAACAATTTTTGAATTAATGAAAAAGAGCAAAGAAAGTGGGATCATTTTTGTTGTTGCTCTTTTTCATTTATATTATGTATTTCTGGTCGGTTTCTCTATATGATGACACACGCGGTACCCCGGGGTACCGCGTTGTGTAGCGCCATCTTGTGTCCACTCGAAGCACAACCGTATTGCGTTGTGTATGCAGTGCAGCGCGCGATTGTATGCACGCTATACCCTGGTACAGCCCTAAAAAATAAATAAATAATTAAACAAAATGGCGGATATTCGTTTGGTACCCCAGGGTACCATTTATGTCATCATATGCTTGAATTAAACAATTACCATGCACACCACTATTAGAAACAAAATAATGTCATGAATCATCTTGTATTGACTAAATTATTCCTTGTGATGAAGGAATCCTGAAGCAATCATCAGAAATTAGAGGAATTTCAATAGATGGCTAGAATATCTATGACGGAATTGTAATCAAAGATTAGCAATCCATGAAAATAACTGACAATTTTTTCTTCATTATTCCATTTCATTATGTACAAAACATATTTAATATCTCTCTAATTACCAGTATTGCGATGATCTCCTGTCTCGAAGGTGGAAATTCTCTCGTTCTTGTTTTCTTGAGCGCTTCCAGGGCGAATGCCCCATACTTGGCCGTCTGAGTGTCAGGAAACAGGTCAATTTGCCTGCAGAGAAAAAGAGAAAAAGAAAAAAGGTAATTGATTTGAGTGCTCAATTCAAATTCAGTCCAATTCCAATTCAAAGACAAATGTAAATATAAGTCTAGGAAAATTCATTATCATCTTGTAGTAAGCATGAGGTAATTTAAAAACTTGATACATTTTAAACATTTGTAAGAGTGTGTCTGAATTTTTGCTAATACATCATGCATTCATCTGTGTATACAAATCTTTAATGTTTTTTTTTTGTGTCAAATCACATAGTTACAAAGGGTAGTAAAATTCACAACATGTTACAAATGTAAGGTATATTGATAGTGCATTGTATTAGCTTGCAGGTAATACCATATCATACCTGCCAACATTTGAAAATGAAAAATCTTACTCTCATGTGAGCGAAGTGCGCATCGCGAGCGCGAAGCACGAAGTCCTTTGCGGCCGGGGTCCAGCTCTAGGGTTCTAGATGCTCTCTACATGTGCTATCTTAGCCTTATTTTTAAACATATATGACCACACTGAATGAGCAATACTTCAATGATAAAGATCATGAATATTTTGCCTTAATGAGCTATATGCATGTGTGTATATATATATGCACATGTATATTTACTTTTTTTTCTTTTTTTTTTTCTTTTTTTTTCCGACTTAAAAATCGTACTCGTCCGATTTTTTACCCTTTTTTGAGTAAAAAATCGGACTAAATACGACAAAATCGGACTGGTTGGCAGGTATGCCATATATTGAATAAGTCTGCAGTCAGAAAATCAATATTTAGATGATTCAATTCAGGAATGAGTATATATTGTAGTGTTAGGGAGCAAAAAAAACTCGGTTCCAGAAAGAAACGGGTTGAATTAGAAACCACCTGTGAAGTGCCCCATGAAGGATTGTTTACATTGCCATAGCAACTGACCTCTTGATGTGGAAGTGCACTTGTATTCAATTTATCAAATTGGTTTTCTTCCTTTAAAAAATAAATCGGACAAGTTCTCTCTTACGATCCTCCATATTAATGTAGCTGGGATAATATAATATTTAATGATATCTTAAAAATTAAAACCACCAATCATTCTGTCAAATGATTGTTTACATTGCCATAGCAACTGACCTCTTGATGTGGAAGCGCACGTATCTGAGGATGTTGCGGCTGGGGAGGAATGTCGCTGCCATGCAGGCGATGAGTTGCCAGTTGCGCAGGTTGTGATGCTCGTCAGGGTCCTGTATTTGAGTCGTCTGCTTCACCACCTGACAGTAAATCTCGTCTCGCAGGGGTTTGAGGTCGTGTGCCGTCTGCAAGATGGTCTGTTTGGATTCAACATTATGTCAACAAAAGATCAGAACATACCGTCCCTTACTACTCACGAAAGAATAGCGAATAATGTTCAGAACGATCATTCATGCAACTCCCACCCTCTAACCACCTTGGAAGTTTTTCATTTTCATACAACGATCATTCATACATATCCCACCCTCTCACCACATGGAATCATTGTAAAATCTCATCTGCAACTACACCTCCAAAAGTGCAACTTTCAAACAACATTTCATCACCCTCCATATGTGTTATTACCATGAAAATGAGCTACATCTTGATGAAACAGGAACAAGATTATGACAAGTTAAGATTTCGACTTAACCTGTATGAGGGGGAGAGAGTCAGGCACGTTGTCCAATGATCCCTGATGGTCGAGAAGATCGCATATCCTTAGAAACTGATACTTTCAAACGGAATTTTACCTCCATACTACCATGAAAATTAGCTTCATCTTGATACAAAAGGGGAACAACATTTTGAATAGAACCAGATTTAGACTGACCTGTATGAGAGGGAGTGGGTCGGGTACGTTGTCCAGGGATCCTTGGAGGGCTGGGAAGATCTTGATGGCTTCATCCTGGAGAGTGGAGTAACCCTTGTCAGCACCTAGAGACAGAACAAGCAATATTTGATGTCACATTATATATATTACAGTCTCGATTCCCTGGGAAGCATTCACACTCTCTCAAAGTCTCAAACCCCTGCTAAAAGTGGAATAACCTTAGTCTGCACCTAGAGACGGAACAAGCAATATTTGATGTTACAATATATATTACACTCTCAACTCCCTGGGGAGCATTCACACTCTCTAAAGTCTAAAATCCCAGTGAAGCATTTGTACACAAGTTGGTAGCAATCTGACACTGGATAGACAATCAAGTTTGAATCACACGTTAATTGGTTATAGAATCCAATTTTAATTTAACTGGTGAGCATTAATCCAGCTCAATAATTCTCTGGCACAGTTATGTTCACCATCTCAACTCACTGGGGAGCAGTTCATGCTCAATTGTAACAGGATGACCATATGGCAAACGTCTTAGACCATGACATAGTATCTTACAATATATATATATAATTATATATCTTCCTTGCGAACAATTCAGACATACTTTTTTTAATGTGATCATACGTGAAAGTCTTTAAAAACATCATGACGCAATATTTTTCTGTAGTATAAAAGAGACAATACTGTACACCACATCAACTCCCTGGGGAGCACCCCAACTTACTGGTTGCAATGTGGCCATATGGAAGTGGTAGGAGGGGGGCCTTGAGTGGATGAGGCGTGCTGCGGAGAATGGGGTTCAGCTGGTAGATCCTGTCCAGGGCTTTTGGATCACTCGCCACATCCTAGATGGTGAACCATAAAAAAAAAAAGAGTATAAAAAGTTGTATTTTCTATTTAACCCCTTGCCTACAAGTGAATGAATCTCAAATGGATCTCGAAGGGAATGAGTTTATCTGATGTGCAATATTTAAAATATGATATATATATTGATATTAATATTCTATATACAAAAGCCAACAAGTGCCTCTGTTTCTTTTTTTGTGCTAAGTTTATATTAGATTATTTCAAGATCAATATGGCAAGCTGTCCGAACTGCTGAATATTCAAACAAATGAAAGATTCCCACTGTACTCACTGTCCATATGGATTGCATGTATTCAACCATTTTGCTTTATTATTTACCCTCATTTCCTTTATGAGTGTCTGGAATGGTGTTTCTAGCGGAGGTTTGCTGTCGATCACGTCCTGAAGCGAGTTTGTCCACTTCCACGCCTCCTCATTGGACGATGTGTAGAGATTGAGGGATGCCCTCCGACTGTGAAGGGTAATCTTCCAGCAGCCTGTTCATGGCAAAAGAAAACTAAGTTAAATATAGAATCTTAACCCATTCCCTACAAGTTTATGAAATCCCCATAGACTTTTTATACAACCCACTCGGTTCCTGTGGTCAAGGGGTTAATTACAGCAAATTAATTAACCCTCTGTGTGCCATGGTCCACCCTAGTCTTAATATCATAGTATTAGTTTTGTTAATTTTGTCATTAAATGCACACAATAGATGTGTGTCGAATGTACATAATATCATTGTAAAGCGCTTAGTCGAGATGATTATCAATCATATTAAGCGCTATATAAATCAACTATATTATTATTATTATTTACATGTCTTGCACAGGCACTTGAATTGATTTGATATGCATTTATAATTCATTTTCCATCGATGTCCTAGTCTTTAATTAATTCATGTTCAAAGTACATGCATTTTCTTGTTTTACTTTCCATCTTATTTATATTCATTAATATTGCTAATATCAAACACAGAAGACTGATCTGTAAGGGCGAAGAGTGGGTAAAGATAGCTATTTCTTTTGAATAAGCTAGGAAATTGAAAAACAGTATTCTAAGCAATACCGACTTCATATTTATAGCATAAATGGGATAAAAAGAAAGTCTTATTGGAAAGAGATTTACAACAAACAGGATGAATAACAGAAAATACTTGGCACTATACAAAACAACTTTGGACTGATATGCTACTACATTTATAATAACATATACATGGCTGCTCTGACAACAGGATTATAAGACGATTGTTATTTTGCAGCACTTGTTACGCTGATTCAATTTCTTTTGTCAAATTAATATGATATATAGATGTACATCACACAATTACTTCTTAATAAAAAAAGAAAAATTACTTATTGTAAGTGCATGACATACAATTGTCATCATGTATTTGTTTACAAATAATATATTGGCAATGTTTCAAAGACTATGGAACATTGACTGTATAAAACACCATGCCAATCCATTTAAAAGACTAATTAATAAACATAACATTTAACAAAAACACAAGATCAAGTATAATCAATTTGCATACGTCTGAACCAATTACCATGTTTCATGCAGGCATTTCAGATTTTAGGGACATGAACAAAAAATAGTTCTATAGAGCACGACTTTCATTATAACAGGTCAACTTACATTCAAATGAAATATAAATCTGTACTTTAACCCGACTTACTGTATGCGTTGGTTTTATATTGAATGGTTTTCATTCACTTAATACACAAACAAAACACATGGTTTGTCGTAATGGAGAGACTAGTGAAGGAAACCCAACAAATATTATGAAGGAGTTGTACACAGGAATTGTGGGATAGGCGAAACTTGGCATTGCTCAATTATTTCTCATTATTCTCAAGATGTGTGTGAAGTACACGTATCGTATTAAATGTAGTACAGCCAAATTATGTACCCAACATATATTGACTGGATGTGTGGTCTTTATGTCTTTGTGGCTGAGTGTACACTTCAGTCCTCTTTTCGTTGATCGGCAATTTAGTTTTAGCAGATGCACTGTAGATGTAGATTAAATACAACACAGGGACTCAGCAGATGTAGACAGTTCCCGTAGTCCCACTGGGTACCATACAGCCCCTTCAAAATATTAGCCTCTCTCCTTCCCTCCCCCCCCCCCCCAAAAAAAAAAACAAAAAACAAAATAATTATTTGACAAAAGCAATACAAAAAATAAAGGGGAAATACTTGATGAATTGTGTCTCCCATTTATTTCCCCCCCCCCCCCCCCCCCGACCACGTTATGCCATGGTCGCCAGAAATAAAACATTTTCTTACATTCATTGTTTGTTTCTGGTTATTTTCCCTCTATGTTTGAATTAAATCAATATTACTCTTGCCAATTTGATTTGTGTGCATTCTGTTTATAAACAATTTACACAAAAGACATACAAACACTACTAAAATACATTATACATGTATGAACACTTAGCATAATTCATTAAGTTTTTAAGATCACAATTATTCGACAACTAGCATAATTCATTAGGTTTTTAAGATCACAATTATTCAACAATTAAAACAAAAGTTCTAACTAAACACTTTCATAAGCACAATGGGATGTTTTTCACATTTTACATGCTTTATGCTTTGACACTGTACATTTCATGCAGGGAAGGGAAGGACATCATATACATGTACATATATTACACACAGCATGCGCATGCAATCGAACTATGCAACAAGCACAACGAACACATAGACATTCTATTAAAGTTACATGGAAGTTGAGCTCTCACAGGGTGTTTAAAAAATTTCACATGGCAGCGCATTACTTTCTTACGTACTGAAGAAAATGTAATTCTTGTGTTGATTATGTAGACCAACATGTTCATTATCTAGATCAAGTCAGAGATATCCCAAATTCAATTTGTTATGTTTTACTACCATTCAATCATTATTGAATTATAACTGTTAGTTTTTAAATTTGCAAGTTTTGAATGCTAAAACTCTGTTTGACCAAAACTGTACTATCCCTTTAATTGAAGTAGTTCTATTCATTTTGTTGATTATCTTTTTCAATTCTACTTGGCATCTTTTAATGGTTTCATAAAAAAATGACAACCCTCAGCAAATGGAATATTGATTGTTATTTCCATCATGCATTTGTGTATTACATGCACTAAACTTGTTATGCTGCCAAAATGAGATACTTTCTGAATATAAAGCGCCATTTTTTTCAACCACACAATATCACCACATTAACAACGTTGCATGCCACGATCACGGGAAGGGGGACTCATACATACCCTCCACACCGCACGCTTTCGACTTCTTTCTGGTCCTAATAAGCGTTGACACGCGACTTGACCTGCGTGTGCTATTTCCGTTTGTGTACGCGTACGACGTGGGCAAGTTTTCGTACATGGGGTTTTCGTTTTCATTATGATTATCAAGGCCATTTGTATAGAAGTTGTTGGGGGCATTGTTTATAACTACTTCCGTGGTAAGGCCTATTCGTTTTTTGTATGTGTTACAACGTATTGTAAAAGGAAAGGAGGCATAAATGAAATGGGAAGGTATGAAAAAAAGTTGGTTATAATGAATTAATATCTAATAGCTATATTAAAAGTAGTGAGATAAATATGATATACTTTGCAAAATACATGTACATTTGCTTAATTAATTGTTTCAATATTAAAGATTATATCATAAGTTTTCAAACACTTTTTAAAATACTGGGTTTGGCATATTTTTTAGCCATGCATTAGCGCAATAAAATTCACACCAGCGAATATAAATTTAAATAATGTTAAGTTGTTTTAGTTTTCTGATATCTGGATTCATGTATGTTTAGTTTTCTGCATCTTGTATAGTATATGATTAGGATTGCATGTATTACATGTATGTCAATGTTATTATGTATAATTCAAAAAATTATTGATATAGTAAATGATTAAAGCTCCGGGTTAGAAAAGGAAACTTCCTTTCAGTATGAATACATGTTTGCTTATTACATATATGAAATAAGATGAAAACTGTGTAGAAGATACAATCGTATAATCAATGCTAGTGGCTCGTAACCTGAATCTGGTGGCCCAAACAAAGCAAAAAAAAACAAATTCTGTTATATTTGGTTGCCCATTTGTGCTAGTAGAATTTAGGAACAATGTAAACTGATGGGCCAAAGCTACATTTGTAATGTGTAGTGACCCTGAGCCATGAAAAACATAATATATTATAATATATATAATAATAATAACATTGTATAATAATAAAGATATCAAATGTTTTTTGAAGAATCAACTTAATCTCACCTTCCTCCTTGAAGGCCTTCTCATCGGGCACGGTGACAGAGCACAGACTGTTGATTGCGATCGCACCCATCTTCTGTACGCACTCCACGCTCCGGTAGAAGTCTAGCGTGTGCTGCGTCAGCACAAAGAAGCGCTTCTTTCGCGAGCCGCCCGCCCGCGCCATCGGTCCCAGCGTGTTCTCCTTGGTCATCCAACCGCTGAGGATGACGTCTTCTTTTCGGTACGTCTGCTGGCCCTTGTGGTACTGGGTCAGAGCTAGATATCAATTGGTAACCATCAAGTGAATAATGACAATGATAATAAAAATGAACATACTGATTAATTGTTGTTTTTTGTTAATGTAAGGCAAGACAGAATGAAGGAAGGAATAGAGGAAAGAGGAGAAGTGAGAAGAGTGAAGGAGAGGGAGAAGAAGAAAAGCAAGAAAAAAGGCCAATGACCAACATCAATAAATGTGTTTTTTTTTGTCCATCCTTCCATGGAGGATGACACCATTTTACCAATTTTACCTTCGAGGAAAACACAAATTTAGAAGTTTATGAGTATGATTGCGGTAAGGGTATGGTTTAGGGTTGAGGAATGTTGTAAAAGGGGAAACGCAAGTTTAGACATCTTCAATTTGACCAAATAAAAGTAGACCAAATAGTTATATACCAAAGAACCATGACCCTTCTAACCTGTTCCCTACTAGATTAGGCCATCACCATAGGGTTAATACAGGACCCACCAGGTTCCCACAGGCAATGGGTTCACCTGTTCCCTTAAAAATACAGAACCTACTAGGTTCCTGTAGGCAATGGGTTGACGTGTTCGTTACTAGACGTTGCAATCCCCATAGGGTTAATGCAGGACCCAACATGTTCCCGAGGGCAGTGGTTTAATATAAACTACATACTTGTGAGCCAGCTGTTCATGTCCTCGGGTGACTGTCCCACAAGGCTGATTACTCGCTCCGCAGTGATGATCGCAAAGGCGTTGGGTCTAGAAGCAATAGGAAAGACACAACACATATTTTATTTAAGATCAATAAATTATTTCATTGACAAGTTATACATAAAAAAGCTTTGTATATAATGTGCAGCACTCTCTGCACCTAACTATTAAAAGAAACTACTTATTCTTTTAATAGAACTGAGAGGATTCAATTGTCAAACTTACTTGGCAGCAACATTGACCGGTACCACTAATTCGATCAGATCAATGTCCAATGATCCGATGGCATTCTTATGGTATAATTGTCTTTGGATCTTTTCCAACTGAATATTATATAGTACTATAAGTATGCGCAGCACTTTCAATGCATAACAACTAAATATAATACTTTGTAGTAAATGTGAGGACAAAATATTTTGACTTACTTGGCAACGACATTGACTGGCACCACCGAGTCGATCAGACCAACGTCCAGCGACCCGATGGCATTCTTTGGGTTCGCCTCTTCATCCCTCATCTGTCTCAGTTCAAACTCATTTGCATTCTTCACACGGGTCAGAATGCTGTACCATACGCTGTTCGTAATCAAAATAACAAAATGTATAATATTAATAAGGTGAATCCTGTACATTTTTGTCGTTTTTTATATCAACAAAAATACCAACATTGTCTTATACAATCAAAACAGTGTTTTATATTACAATTATACAGCATTATTTGGGAAACATATGATTTGATAGAGTTTTCGTCCAATTTAAAAGGACAGGATACCAATCAACTATAATTAACTGCTTGTAAGCTTACAATCATCACTGTAGATTAATTATACGTTAAAAAGAAATAATAATCTCTTGCTTTGGTTATCATTCTTTTAATCAACTTGAAAAAGGACATGCATAAGTCTGAGATTCAGTCAAACCAGCTACATGTTTATTGACAACCTACATAGAAAGACCACACATCTCGACTCCCTAGAACTAAATTTACTTTAAACTCTGATGGGGGTCTAAAGAGCTGACTACAAGCACAAAATATAGGGTCTTTGGAGCTACAAAAACCCTGAAACGGGAATTAAGGGGTATAAGGAGCAGATTAAAACTACCAAAATACATGGACTTGGAGCAACCAAAGACCTACGGAAACCCTCAAATGGTGGTCCAAGGAGCTGACTAGAAGAAGAATAATGGACTTGGCACTACTCAAGTACCTAGCCAAGTCATTCCGGGGGTCTTTGGAGCGGCAATTTTTGAAAATCGGGTATCTTGAGAGCGGCAATCGGGTGTGAAAACGGGGGTCTTGTAAGCGGCACATACCCATCTTACATTATACATGAGTGCCCCCCACCCCCCCCCCCCCCCGGGGGCTATAGACAGGTCTGACTGTATAATTACCTGCATTCATCAGCAGTATCAGCAACCACCTCATACGTCCTCTGTGGTGTGACAAGCTCGAGGGAGTTCTCTCGTCCAACACTACTGTCAATTATATTGCTGTGGAAAAAAAACACAATTTTGTACATTATAATTATGATAAAAAGGAAAGCACGTATTACAATATTTAAATTATTTAAAATACAATATTCAACATCACCTATAGTTATGTTACCAAACGCCCAGAGTTTCAGGGATGCAGCCATGCCCAACATCATACAGATGGCGGCGCCTCCCACTCTGCAGACACTTTCAAAACAACCAACAGAAAATGGACCTTCACAGTAGCACCAAGCACCTGTAAATAGAACATCACATCCACGCACTTCACTGGCACTGCACTGCCTCTCCAGGATGGCACCGAACGGCGCTTTTAAGGAGATATTTTCTTCAAGTATCAAGTATTAATAATCATTCATAAATGTTGTTGCATTTCCTTTCATTGTCGGGTAGAGGTTTATAGTTGCATAACACAATTTTCTTGATGAGATTTAGGGGAAATAAAATATCCTTCTAGCTGTTAAGAACTTGCAACTGATATAATTCAAACTCCTAAATAGACCACTCAGGAATGTCTGCAAAAAAAAACAAAAACAAATTTGGGTAGAATAATGTTCTAAACGAGGAGCTTTTGATTGAAAACCGAGAATGTAGACATCAACATGATAACGCCAGAATTACAAACCAGCTTCACATTTACCCATTGTTCACTTTCTGTGGTCAACTTGAGGACAGCCATAAATTAGTCAAATAAGTGTCATACCTCAAATGTCAATCTCAATTTGACGAAGGAGAGTTAACAATGAGTGAAAATGGGGGCGGGGCCATATCGTAAAATCTTCATGTACATTTGCAATTCCAAATAAAACACATAAAGAAAGCAAATCAAAAAGAACAACTCACATTGTCATCTTGATGTCAATCTTGCCAAGGAGTCTTGCACCATCTGAGTCGGACTCGTAGTATGACAAGACCGTGTCCTTCAGCACAAAGAATCGCTTCTTCCAGTTACGCCTAATCATTGGAACAATCAGAAAAGAACAGCACAAATTTAAGAGCATCATTCGTGAAGTCTTCAGACATCATCAGACACAATCTAATATCACAAAATGAAAACATATTTTTAAAACAGCTGAAAGGAGATGGTATGTATAACTAAATTTACCCCAAAACTGACTAATCACCCTCCACCTTCACACGACAAGTTCATACTCTATGTTTAATTACATGTATTCATTAATTTGATAAGATTTGTTCAAAACTGATAATTGAGACTTAAATCATACTTAAATGCTATGTGATATTTTCCTAGTGGAAAAATGTGAAAAACTGATGTGAGATTGTACCCCCGATCATTTGCGAAAAGTATCATAATTTGGATATTATAAACTATCAAAGTATCCAAATTTGGATACTTCTGACTACAATCGAAGAGCGTTCCTGAACACTTTTCAATTCAATTTCAAATATTTCCATAATTGGGGAGACTTGAAAAATCACAACCCATGTTATTCCTCTGCTGCAATAAGCCAAACGACAATGTACAAGAGGAGCGTGAAAGCTCAACTGATTTTGGTTGAATTTGAAAAAGTTAATGGATCACTTTTAAATTTCATGGTGTTGTGAGAAATTCCTACCTTGACAGAGTTCCAGTTCCTCCTCCTTTCTTCTGCAGCCATCCTGACTTGAGTGCCTCCTACAAAGCAAAGTAAGAAAGCCAATATGTACATTTTGAAAATGTAAAGAACTTTTCAACGTCAATCATAAAAGTATCATATTAAGTAATTGTGTGCATTACATTATGTACATCTATTTGCTTGTTTGTTTGTTTGTTAGCTTGTTTTTGAAAAATTACTGTAGAAAGTGTGCTAACTGTTAATAGCTATATGTGACCGGCTATAGCAAAACCCTGCACTTGTCGGTAAAAATCAAAATGTAGATTTCATACCATTAGAAAGGCCTAATCACAAGCTTTCATTTGATGCTTTGTTCTAAAAGATTGGTCAATAATTGGCGAAGATATTTTTTTTTTTTTTTTACAATCACAAGTCTTTTGTACACATTATGTGAACTTAAAATGTCCCATTTCTTTAAAAAATGAAAACAAGTGCAGGGTTTTGCTATAGCCGGTCACATATTTCAACATAACATCAAATCACCTATCTAAAAGAGAAGGGAATATAACTTTCTCTCAACTTCCACTTACAGGATAAAAGGTGAACAATGAGTGCACATGGGGGCACGGCCTTCATAGTGACATCAGCAAACAGACGTTTATGTTCTACAGTTGCTACAAAAAATCTTCCTACTATACTTGATTTACCTGTTTTGTCCTGAACCACATCAGAGTCTCGTCTCGGAGGACAAACCATCGCTTCTTCCACGTGTTCATCATGCCACCTGGGGTTAAATGGGAAAAAATATGAGTATGAGACAACAATAATAATACACTCGATTGATAATCATCTCTAAGCACTTTACAATGATATTATAACCCTGGTCATAGGATACTATTCACATAATGAACGCTTGTGTAAACACCTTCTCTGTTCAACACTGCTACATAATGTAGCTCTCACCTCTTCATTTTCCCCTCTTCCTCATCATCAATATTATCAGCAGCATCATCTTTAAATCATAACCAATGATCTTAATAGTTAAGTCATAGCCGTAATCAACATAGATATCATCATATATATAATCATTATCATCTTCATCATAATCTTCTTCTTCATCATCATCATCATCATCATCATCATCATCATCATCATCATCATCATCATCATCATCATCATCATCATCATCATCACCATCACCATCACCATCAACACCAACACCACCACTACCACCATCAGCATCTCCCCTCTTACCTGCTTTCATCAGGAGGAATCCCTCAAAGTACTGCATCTTGTCATCATAATCAACATTATCATCATCTTCATCATCATTATCATCATCATCATCATCATCAACATTATCACAATTGTTTTTCTTTCCACATCTTACATCATCACCAGAAGCAACAGAGCACCTATTTTTCATGCTTTTATCTGTATCATCATCATCATCATCATCATTATCATGATGATGATGATGATGATCATCATCATCATCATCATCATCACCACCATCGATCGATCATCAACATCATCGCCATCATAACCAACACCACCACTTCAACCATCAGCATCACCCCTCTTACCTGCTTTCATCTGGAGGAATCCTTCAAAGTACTGCATCTTCTCATCATAATCAACATTATCATCATCCTCATCATCACCATCATTACCATCAACACCAACACCACCACTAACACCATCAACATCGCCCCTCTTACCTGCTTTCATCTGGAGGAATCCCTCAAAGTACTGCGTCTCATCTGATTTCCTGGAGACAGTGTCGTCATCCTCATCCTCATCCATCTCTGACTCGTCCTCACCGAGATCTTGCTCAAACTATGTATGATAAGGAAATTGAGCAAATATGATCAACAAAGATTAAATAATAGGCCCTTTCAGTTAATGCCATAAGCATACATTTAGTCCATAATTCATTTAGTAAATGGTACATTTATCTTCCCTCTATTAAGCATATTCTTACAGTTTTCAGGCTCATATTTAAAGAGAAAAGATTATACGATGCTAACTATGGGATATGAAATTGAGACTTAGAAAAACACACCAAAAGACCATGATACTGGCAGTTAAATCATCTCTTGTGCAATGAATAGTTCAGCAAATATAACAGATCACTGCACACTTGTTGATCCCACTTTTAAAGAGAAGCTTTTTAATAGTCCACAACTTCCCTTAATTCTTGTGAAAATAATAATAACATAAATTCATCGTCATCAAGCTCAGGTGGCGCTGTAAAGCGCCACTGTGGTCCTCACGAGAGCACGCCATGCAATTCTATCTTCTGCCAAGTATGTTCCACCCTTGCCCAGACCCTTCCTTGATATCGTCAGTCACAGAGTTCGGTGGACAAACAAAAGAAGCACAATAAACAAAAAACATTTCTGGTTACCATGGTGATGGTGTGGTCAAAGTCCTGCATGATGTCCTTCTCCGCATCGGCCAGTCTGGCCATCCTCATCTTGACCAGCTCCTTCTCCCGGCGAGCCACCTCCTCCTCCAGCTCCCTCTCCATCTCCTCCTGGGCTCGCAGCTCCTCATCTTCCTCCCTCGTCCTAATAAGTTAGATAGAAACAATATTGTTATTAACCTGTTTAGGACTGCATGGTCCCGAAAATATTTGGGCTTGGGTCTATGGAGAATACATGTTATGTCAAAATCGATCCATCCGTCCTGAACGGGTTAAAGGTTGTCAAGGGTGTGGATGCAGAGGGCAGTATAATAGCATGCATGCTTGACAAAATGTTTCAAATTAAAATACAAGCAAAACAAATATATTGATTGGTGCCAATCCATCATGAAAACATTATCTGCATAATACAAAATAAGAAATAAGGGGGAGAATGGATATCTTATGTACAGTATGTTATTTACAAAGGGAAAAGTAGGAGACCACATGTCGTAAGCGTAAATGCTTGATGATGACTGTGGCCTCAACCGAGTTAGCAAGTAAAAGAACAACCTATATAAGGGACGCAATTAAAAATCCATTTATCATTTTTATTATAATTTGGTGTGTTATATTCAATGTTAAAAGTGAGCATGGCTGAATTAATTTGGAGGGAAAATAAAATATCTTTTTTTTTTAGTGACATGCTTCGTGTTGAGAAGTGCATTTGTGCATAGTGCAAAACTTTTGCTTAGTGAAAACAATTAAAGACTAATACCGTGTGATTGATTGTGTGGTGATTTCAGTTACAAGTGACAATATTAAAAGTATGCAGAACCCAATCCTGTTGACAAACGAGGGCATAAAGATTCAAGACATAACAAATCATTAAACAAAACATGTCAAATGTAGACTTGTTGGTGTGTACTACATAACATTAAACTGCATTTCTGATTTACGAAACCAAACCACATTTAACCCTAATCCCACTGGGGGGGGGCCATTTTGGCCCCCCCCTGTCGTTTTTTTCGACGTGCATCTAGACCGTTTGGAATTTCACGTTCAAACTTCATGACTATTTTCTCTCAAGTCTCCCGCATGTTTTGATATATAATTCACCCCGGTCGGACATGTAGAACCGATTTTAGAGGTCGATAATTGCTCGACCGTCACAAAAAAAATGTAATTTTTGTACAGGTTTCTATGTAATTCCTATATCCGATGCCATGTAAACTCCAAATCTGTTATAATTGTTACTTTGAATTATAATTTGGATTATTTCTTTGTTATTAGTTGAATTCATACACTTCAGAGATAAATTCTTCTTAAAAAAACAAAACAAAAACAACAAAAAAACAATAAAATACATAAGAATGAAAACAATGTGGGTAAATCCGGGAATACTAATTTGCATATTTATGCAAATTAGTGATATATTTTATCACCATAAAAAACATGGATATGATGAATAACATCATTTGAAAGTATTTTTACAGAAAACCTGAAGAAATCCTGTAATTTCTCTTGATTTTAGATGAAATCCCAATTTTCCCCCAAATTCGTCAAAAATTTGCATATTCAAAATTTTCATTAATTATTTTTTTTTTAAATAATCCAATTTTTTTTTTTCTTTCAAATTCTTATTCTACTTGACTTGTTGTACGTATGTGCCAATTTTCAAGTCGATCGGTCCATTCGTTGCCGAGATTGGAGGGGGGGGCCAAAACGGCCCCCCCCCCCCCCCCCCCCCAGTGGACTCAAGTGACCAAAATAACCCAGTGGGATTAGGGTTAAAAGTCAAAGAAACATATTACATAAAGATATCCAAATCCAATTTACAAGAATCCAGCAGACCTACATGTACATGTAGTTCTCTCAGACAAGATTACATGAACAACTTAAACGGGAGCTAGTAACTTTGTTGACATGTGCAAAAAATGATGGATGGTTGGTATAATGTGCTATTTTGTGATCTGATGTGTCCTCTGAATACTGTGTAAAATGTTCACGTTAAGCGGATGTTATATGGCCGAGTAATGAGCGAAAATGCAAAAGTGTTATCTGCTAACTCATCGCACTGACTTTGTACACAGATATGACTATCCAGCGGATAGTTATAAATCCAAACACTTCAATCGTAAATATCTTTCTAATGAAATGGAAATTTGAAGAAGAAAAAAACCTGTCCCATTTGCAATTACTGGTAATACAAATACAACAAGGTATGAGAAAACCACTAGTTTTCTAATTATTTTGGAGTGTTTTGGACAATGTTACTAGATCCCTTAAATGTATAAATGGGTACCTGGTCTGGTGAAAATTAGCTTGGTGCACCTATAGGGTTGCCCGCTGCTAGTATGCTCCCCAGGGAGTTGAGAATGTGTACAAGATAATTGTGCGGGTCTGAAGTGTACCATATGACCAGGGGTAATAATAAGCGCTTAGAGGCTGTTCTGCATTAGGCGCTATATACATTGTAAATACGATCTATTATTATCATTAAAGGGTCCACCAGGCAAAGAACAACACATTATTATATGTTTTTGTACCGTTTTGTGATATCAAATAGATACCCAACATTTTGCAAAGGGTTGTGTAATTCATAAACAAATCAATTAATTTCCACCACTTACGGAACCACTGCTATTTCCTGGTTCCATACGGGCCAACCATTTGCGAGTGCGCCAATCATCTATTCACGCGCACGTTTGTAAACAATAGATTCCCGGGTGATTCGTTCGCTCTGCACACATTGCAATTCACCGCACACATAGCAGTCTGCTAAATTTAGACCGCAGGAACGCATGCTTTAGAATGGTGATGCGTTTCCAATTTTTTTTTTTTTTTCTGGAAACATATATGTTTTTGTGAAATTGTTGATGGAATGGAATACTAAAGATGTTACCTTTCTTTAATAAGAATATTATTTTTGGGTGGTGGTACCCTTTAATACCCCAGTCATCTAGAAGGAACAAATACCGTAGAACACCATCGTCAAGCACCCCCAAGCACCTATACGCATCTTGCTTTTAAAGACGTTTCCATGAGATTCACCTCCATTATTATCCTCATGAATATTCCTCACCATTATTTGCATTCTTGATTAAAGTTTCCCGTTTGGACAGAGAGCGGGCGCTCTTTAAAAGCAAGATGTATATTGGTGCTTGGGGGTGCTTGACGATGGTGTTTTACGGTAGGTAGTGCCGATTAAATCTAAGTATAAGTGGGTATATGTGCACATCGAAGAGAGATCAATAAATCTATACTGCAGTTAGTGACTACAATCAATTGAATGACTTAAATGAATAACAAAGGGTTTTAAATATTTCTCACAAACACCTTCCATGAAGAAAAAAAACACATACCGTAAACCGGGGTGACTTTGGCCGCCGGGGTGACTAAGGCCACTTTTTGAGAAGGGTGTATTTTTCATCAAACCTCACTTTTTGGAACAAATGTATTATTGTTTTAAATATACTCCTGTAGGGTAATGTACAAAATCAGAATTTTTTTCTAAAAAGTGAGGCTTGATGAAAATACATCCTCCTTCTCAAAAAGTGGCCAAAGTCACCCCGGCGGCCAAAGTCACCCCGGCGGCCAAAGTCACCCCGGTTTACGGTACTTGATTATTTTGATAGACACAATTAGAGACAGACAAAATAGCTTACTTCCTCTCTTCTTCTTCTCGGATCAGTCTTTCCTTTTCAGCCTGTAAAGATAAAACAAATATCAATGAAATGCTACAATTACATCATAAATAATAACACAATCATTAAGACTCTAACACCGAAAAATCTTATTTTTTATAATTGAAAACACTCTCACCATATGAGCATTATGATAATAATAATACTAATAATAATCCTTTCTTATAAAGCGCAATCTTACAATGAAGTCTCAATACGCATAAATGCGCATCACCATCACCATCATCACCATCACCATCACCATCACCATCACCATCACCATCACCATCACCATCACCATCACCATCACCATCACCATCATCATCATCATCATCATCATATCATCATCATCATCACCCCCATCATCACCATAATCACCATCATCATCATCACCATCATCACCATTACCCTCACTATCACCATCCTCCTCCTCATCATCCTCTTTACGGTTCTCTTACCTTCTTCCTAGCCTCTTCCTGCTCTATCTGTTTCTGTTTCTCAATCTCCCGAGTTCTCTCCATCTTGGCCAATCTATGTTCCTCCTCCATTACCATTACCATCATTATTAGCATCATCATCATCATCACCAATCATTCACCATCATTCACCACCACCACCACCACCATCACCATCACCATCACCATCACCATCACCATCACCATCACCATCACCATCACCATCACCATCACCATCACCATCACCATCACCATCACCATCACCATCACCATCACCATCACCACCACCATCACCATCACCATCACCCTCATCATCATCATCCTCATCATCCTCTTCATGGTTCTCTTCTTACCTTCTTCCTAGCTTCATCCTGCTCTATCTGTTTCTGTTTTTCAATCTCCTGAGCTCTCTCTATCTTGGCCAATCTCTGTTCCTCCTCCATTACCATCATCACCAACACCATCATCACCATCACCACCACCCTCATCCTCATCATCATCTTCATGGTTCTCTTCTTACCTTCTTCCTTGATTCTTCCTGTCCAATCTGTTTCTGTTTCTCAATCTCCCGAGCTCTCTCTATCTCAGCCAGTCGCTGCTCCTCCTCCTGCCGCCTCCGTTCTTCCTCCTCCGCCTCCTCCTCTGCCTGCCTCTGCCTCTCCTCCTCTTCATGCTACAAATTCAATCATAAAATAACACCAAATTAAAGGGCCACGCATTATCTTGGGACATTTCAAATAGATAGATCAGATGGTAATTACTCTCAATAATAATATTTAAATATTTAGCAAAATATCTGTAATTTTCTATTTGATATGTGTGCACATTTTACAAACAACACAATCATCATCACTTTATTTTGTGTTCGATTGAATTCTTAGCAGGTTTGCAAATATAGCATTCCATGAATAATATGAAGAAAAAAAAAATAACTACAATGCATGACATTTTATTTACCTTTTGCTTCAACTCTTCCAGCTCCTTTAGCTTTGCTTCTTGCTTCAACCTCTCAAGCTCCCTAAAAAACAGATAAATAAAGGTAAGTGAAACGATATAAAGATGATATGAAATTGTCCACCTATTGTTAAATGGGTTGTAAAATGAGCATTATTTTCATCTGGGATGCACTAGGTGATAGGATTTCTAGCCAGAAAAGAAGAAAAACATTTATTCCACTAACCCATGGTATCTAGGGGGAAAAAAGAGTATATACAGTAGAACTGTTGTCTGAACACCGGTAATGGATGCACACCAACCAATGTTGATACATGTACAAGGGAGGTTGTTTTAAAAAAAAGAATAACAGTCTCCTAAATGAGTTCATAACTGATAAATAAAATTGATTCAGAATATAGGGTGAAATATATTTTGTGGTAACATGAGTAAATGACACACACATGAAATCAATAATACAAGTAACATAAATCAATTCTCCAATCATTCACATTACAGTTAGGCTCTTACCTCTGCCTTTCTTCCTCCCTCCTCCTCTGCTCTTTCCTCTGCTCTTCCCTCAGTCGCTCCTCCTCCTTCCTCTTCTCTTCCTTGAGGAAGGCGAGGAACAGCCTTGCGACTCGCCCCCTCTCGTACTTCTGCAGGATGATGGCGGCACGCTTCATTCGCCGGAAGGCAAGTTGCTTTTGGTGCATCTACGAATAGAGAGGTTAACAAAATATTACTTCACTATAATCAATTACTTTTCATTTCCTGTAGTGGTTTCAATTTAATGAACAATAAAAGATATTACTTCACTATCAATTACTTTTCATTTACGTAACCTGTAGTGGTTTCAATTGTAATGAACAGTAACCAATATTACATGTACTTCACTATCAATTACTTTTCATTTACATAACCTGTAGTGGTTTTAATTTTAATGAACAGTCAAACCTGTGTATAGCTGTGACCCCCAGAAAGGAAACAAGAAAAGTGACCAATGTAGGAAGGTGACCTCTATAGACAAGTTCCATAATACTGTTTTTCTCTACAGGCAATCACTTTTGGTGTCCACAATAGGCAGGTTGTTTGTTTGTTATAGACGGGGGACTTTTAAGACAGGTTTGATGGTTAAAACAATTAAAGTTGCATTTATATGTACAATGTACATCTGCATCACACTATCGATATGTTTTGACTCCTGTAGGGTACCCAGTTCTGATGTATCCCAAAAATGCAAATTTGTCAGAATAGCAAAGATATTTAGAGGGTTATTTTCTTATTGAGACATTTAAGTAATTATTCTACCTGTCTTCATTTGGTTTAATTTAATATCTTTTTACTTTTGTTTCATAAAACTGGCCTTTTTTAGCCAATCGCTTCCAAGTGAAACAATTTGCTTTTATAGTCTCTAGGAAAGTATCATAACACTTTCCTACAGCGGCATTTAAGTCATTCTTCTAAATGTTGTCATTGTGTTCTTTTAAAATTAAGTTCTAAATTAATTCACTTTTTAATTCACATTTGATATTTCTAGGAAAATCATTTTAAGCAGTCAGGAAAACCTACCCTGATGACTTTCTGAACCACGATGATCTTCGCTCTGGTCCTCAGGTACCGCTTCCTGAAATTAAACATGGAAAAAATTAATTAATATTTGTTTTAAGTGTTTATCTTTCCAAGTACTCAGATTTGTATTGTTTCTGCATCCACTGTATACATGACATCGCAAGGACACACAACATGACTATTTTCCAAGTCGTGTTGTCACCCTTTGAGTCTATCGGCCAAGTGCTTGAGAAACAATCAACCTGACTCTGTCAGGACTACCAAAGAAAGAATATCCCTTTTCTTCTTCGGACTAACCCATCTCATACAAGTAGTTGATGTTACCGTAATTCACACAAAGTTTTAAAACATTCTGATGGCTACTACCGCATTATAGCCTACATTTACATATTATAGGTATCAATGGAGTTTGCAAATAACAATATCAAAAGATACCAGCCTTGATAATTTCAGCTTACACCCTAAGCATCTTTTCTCTCTCTCTTTCTCTGAAGCATTGTCAAGACCTTTGCTAACTCCACCGATATATCAAGAGAACTTTTCTTTTGTTAATGAAGTGCCCTATCTCACCTTTGGATGTGCCCCCGGAAGGCGGCCTTGATGAGATCAGCTTTCACGCCAAGCATCTTCTCTCTCTCCTTTGAGGGCATTCTCTAAGACTTTATTAATTCCGCCATTATTGAGTGAACCTTTCACTATTAAAATCAGCCCACCCTCAAATAGTAACATAATACCTCAGGGCAATTCTTGAAGTGCCCTATCTTACCTCTGGACATGCCCTTGGAAGGCAGCCTTGATGAGATCGGCTTTACACACCAAGCATCTTCTCTCTCTCTCCTTCTCCAGAGCATTCTCTAAGCCTTCATTAACTTTTCCCTTGTTAAAACAGCCCCTACAATATAGCAGGGGCTATACTTGAAGTTCCCTATCTTACCTCTGGACGTGCCCCCGGAAGGCGCCTTGATGAGATCGGCTTTCACACCAAGTATGGTCTCTCTCTCTCCTTCTCCAGGGCATTCTCTAAGCTTTCATTAACTCTACCAATATCAGGAGAACATTTCCCTTGTTAAAAACATCCCCTAAAGTAGCAGGGGCAATACTTGAAGGGCCCTATCTTACCTCTGGACATGCCCTCGGAACGCAGCCTTGATGAGATCGGCT
Source organism: Echinarachnius parma (assembly GCA_037951105.1). NCBI lineage: Eukaryota > Metazoa > Echinodermata > Echinoidea > Clypeasteroida > Echinarachniidae > Echinarachnius > Echinarachnius parma. The sequence continues at coordinate 374,832 of JBAMJV010006151.1, forward strand.
TTCACACCAAGCATCATTTCTCTCTCCTTCTCCAGAGCATTCTCCAAACCTTCTTTCATGAAGGCCTTGTTCTTCCCGAGCTGCCACTGCTTCTGGGTGTCGTCAAACTTGCCCAAGAGGGCGCTGCATCGCTTCTTGGCTTCCTCTGGAGATATCGTCTCACCCGGCTGTTGGTGCTCTTCCTTTCCGAGGAGAGACTTGTACCTATTCAAGCAGAGAAAAATGCAAAAGTACAATGTAAGTGAAAATATGAAATTATAACCCACCTTGAAAAATTGAAGCTACATGTACATGTTACACTGTTCTTTCCAAGCAGAGATTAATATCTATTCAAGCAAAAATGAGTGAAAATATGCAAATAGTTTACAATCTATCTTGATGCATTGTCTAATTCTGAGAGGAATACAAATTGCACTAGAGGGCACTTAATTACATTTTGATGGCTCAATTAAAGCCCACATTTGTTGGCCATTAGCCTAAGAAAGAGTGATCATTTTAGGCTCTTATTCTCAAGTTTGGATTCAATTTATTCTCTTATTAACTTCTGGAAAACTAATCAATATTTGACTCACCTGACCAGAAAATCTGAGAAGGGCCTTCGGACCGGGAAACCTGCCTTCCTGATCTTGACCGTCTCCAGCATGCCGGAGTAGCGAAGCTGAGCCATCACGGTGTTTGGCACAAACTTGGATGGGCACTGGAAAAACAAAACAAGAATGATTGTGTTATTTTGTTAATTATTTCCCCAAAATGTATTCATTTAGCTCATTAAATTGGGTCTAATCTGACTTTGATGTTCATTTTTCATAGAGGCTGGTACAAGTAGTAATGGCCAGACCAGCTGTGAGCAATAAATGCCCTCTCTTCGGTATACATCATCACTTGAATTACAGTAAAACTACCATTTGTTAGCATGATACACTGTAAAAATATCCTACTTTTTTTGTCTTTAAATATTAAGATTGATGTATGGGCAATTTTTTTTCTTCTTTCCAGCAAGGTAGCAGAGGTCTATTTTCATGCAGAGTTACATTGTTCCTGTCTTCAAAAAAGAAAAAGTTTGCTTACCCTTTAAAAAAAAAAAATCATATCTTTGCCCCCTTTTCCACATCCCCCTTCTACCCCATTGTTCATTAATGTATGTCACCATCAAAAAGGTCACAACAAATGAGTACAATTTATGCATGTTTACTGAATACCAAAGCTATTTTTGTCCTACATGTACATGTGCTTGTCAAAACAAAAAGTAACAACATTATTAATCCCTTCAGGACTGGTCCCGAAAATATCCTGGCTTGGGACTATTATATGGAGAATTAATATTATAGCAAAATCAATCAGTCTTTAACGGGTTATTAAAATACCATGCTAGTTTTATCATCCATGACACAACCAAATTAAAATGTCTTCATCCTGTCATTAAACAAGTGTGGGCAATTAACAGTTTTGGGATCATCACTGACGTAATTAGAGATACCCTTGAAGGGGACCACATTAGGCAAAGTTCTAACAACACATAATTATATGTTTTGGTACCATTGTGTGATATCAAATAGATGCCCAACACTTTGCAAAGGGTTGTGTAATTCATAAACAATACTACTAAATTACCACCACTTATGGAACCAATATGGCCTCATGGTTCCCCATGCGCCAATTCTATTCACGCGTATGTTTGGAGATAATAGAATTCCGGACGATGCGTTCATCCTAGACAAAATGTAGTCTTCGTCTGCAGACCCATGAACACATGATTTAGTAAGTTGATGTGTTTTGCCATGATATAATTTTTCTGGAAATATATTTTTTCTGAACTTGTTGGTGGAATGGACAACTAAAAATGTTACCTTTCATTTATATGAATATTATTTTGGGCTGGTGGTACCCTTTAATGTTTATTTCGACGTAATCACCAAGGTCCTATATTTGGAGCTAAAAGAACACGTATGATTCAACCTCTCACTATTAACATGTCATGCAACCTTTTTAAAGAATAGCCCTTAAAATACTCTTGGCTGCGTATCTACGAAATATTAATCATGATTCACTTTAAATGTTTTTGCTGCCTGTCCAATTAAAAACAAATGCATAGTTACTTCATGCAAACCATTGATTTGTATTTACTTGTTTCCCCTTTATTTTTTATGAATTATATGAAAACATTTCCTTTTCAATGGTGAACAAGGAAGCATACTTCTGTATACTCGATCGCAAAATCCAACAAAACTAGTTATAAGAGGGTCTGAAGAAAATAATAAAGAAATGTATTTAAAGGTGTAAATGGCATAAGCTTTTTACTTGGTGACTTAATG
>JBAMJV010006152.1:0-67980 GCA_037951105.1 Echinarachnius parma
CCCACATCGTCCGTGCATGCATGTCTATACTTATTTGGGGGAGGGTGTTTACCCCCTCCCACATGGATAAATGTTCGAAATTGGTGTTTAAAATATCACTTTAGAAGTATGGTCATTATTATCCTTCATTATTATATCATTTTGTAAGATTTTTAACAGATTTAACTCCGACAAAAGTGAGGATTGTTTTGTACTTGTACAGGCCACCCCCCCCCCCCCCCCCCCCCATCAAAAAGTGGGGGATATGTCCCCTATCCTTTTACTTCACTACTTATGCTTATAGTTCTTTGATACTCCCATACTTAAATTATGGTCTTTTAGTTTGGGGGAAACACACATGAAACTTTATTAGATAAAGTGTTGTTATTACAAAAGAAGGTTATTCGTATTATTTGTAATTCCCCTTTTCGCTCCCATACTGACTCTTTATTTTTGAAAATAAGATACTGAAGGTAAAAGACCTATTTTTTATTTCAACTTGGTCAATTTATGTATAATTATAATAACAAGAGCCCCAGGGGGGCACGACGCTCACCTGAGGTCAATCAATTCACATCTGGCGCATGTTCTCTCTGGCACCCTCAGAAGATATGAAATCAGTTGAAATCATGCCAAAATCTATAATGTGATGTACTATTTAATCAATAACTTTTGATCCCCTGTACCTAACATTATGATTTACCATAATGTTTGGGTGAATCATAAAAAAAGACAGACACACATATAAGACAAAGCTTAACACATTTCACCAGCCACTGACCACTTCAGCATATTAACCCCACTCACATAGGGACCCTATGGGGCCATTCTGCGATATGACAACTTGCATTGTCATTTACCGTAAATCTCCGTGTGTACGGCGCACTCGTGTATAAGGCGCACCCCCTACTTTCTAAAAAAAAGAAATTTTGTTTTGGGACACTTACTTACAAAGATCTTCAATTATGAGAAAAATTTATAACAAATTGTTAATTATTAGATAATTGCATATATAATGAGTACTGCTGCTCATGAATGTATGAATATTCATTAGTAATTTGCTTAATAAACTTGAATTTTTTACCTATTTTTTACCTATCTTATATATTTTTTTTTTTTGCTGTACCTGTGTATAAGGCGCACCCCCAACTTTTTCTATTTGTTTCCGACGGAAAAAAGTGTGCCTTATACACGGAGATTTAGGGTATATAGATAAGGGCCCTTGTGGGGCCACCCACAAAAATCTTGTGAACAACTTTCATTCTTCATCAATAGAGGCATCTACATATGAAATATCAGGTCTGTCATACTTCTGGATCTTGAGAAGAAGATGTTTAAAATTTACATATTTTTTACACTTGGTGCCCTCCTCCAGGGCCCCCCCTGGGGGCCACGCCCACCATTTTAGCAACTTTGGTTCCTCTACCCCTAAAGATGATTCCTGCCATGTTTGGTTGGAATCTAATCATTGATTCTGGAGAAGAAGATGAAAATGTATATTTCCTATGGTAGGGCCCCCAAAAAAACTGTTACGCCCACAGGGCCCTTATGGGACCACCCACAACAATCTTGTGAACAACTTTCATTCTTCATCAATAGAGGGCATCTAAATATGAAATATCAGGTCTGTCATACTTCTGGATCTTGAGAAGAAGATGTTTAAAATTTACATATTTTTTTACATTTGGTGCCCTCCCCCAGGGCCCCCCTGGGGGCCACGCCCACCATTTTAGCAACTTTGGTTCCTCTACCCCTAAATATGATTCCTGCCAAGTTTGGTTGGAATCCGATCATTGGTTCTGGAGAAGAAGATGAAAATGTAAAAAGTTTACGGACGACGGACGACGCACGACGGACGACGGACGACGCACGACGCACGACGGACGACGGACGACGGACGACGGACAAAAAGCGATCACAATAGCTCACTTGAGCCTTTGGCTCAGGTGAGCTAATAACATGCTACCATCTGTTTTTCAAGAAATGTTTTTTAAAAATAGTTCAGTTCATAATTATCCAACTAGACATTCTGATGAATTTCATTTACCTCTCCTTGCGGACCCTACTTGCTCAAAATACATTTATATATGAAGGTCCTAAATTATGGAATTCTTTAAGTAATGAAATAAAAAATGCTCCATCGATTAATATCTTTAAGAAAAAATTAAAATTGTTTTTTATTACAATCTTATAAACATCATTGAATTATATTTCCCCATTTACTCTTATTTCGTGCTTACGTCATCCTTAAACAAGGTCATTCTTTACTCGCGGACTCAAAATGTAATCTGATATTATATATTGTGCCTTCTCATGCATTGTTTCCATTCTATTATGCGCAAGTCTTTTCCCTTATTTTCACTTGAACCCCACTTGCAGCTTATCTTTTACATACATTTGTACCTCCGATCTCTCACTTCCTTTTGGCAGTGTCTCATTGTTTGTATTGTGTGCGTCTTCTCCTATTTGTGTCATGTAAAGTTCTCTCTTGTCCCATGTTGGTCTCTGTTGGCATCCCCTTTTCCCCCTTTTTCCTCTCTATATTTGTTTATGTTGTTGTAGTCTAGAATGTGTTAATTTAAATGTACAATATACCTAACTATTATTTGAGGGTTCCACAATTGTACAAGCATTGCTTTTTAGTGGACCCCCTCTTGTTTCCAATATGTATATCACTATTTTGTGCAAATTATCATTATTCATTTGTAATGTTTTTTTGGAAGCAAGAATAAATTGAAATTGAAAATTGAAATATCCCCCGGGATCAAACGCCGTGGACCCACTAAAACTCACGCTGTTGATCCCATGTGTATATCCTGGTGGAACTGTGGTTTCTGGTGTACATTGGGTGATTTTCAAGTATGGTGTTTAAGGCCGGTGTTAGTGCTTATTACACACAAACACCAGTTTGATAAACACTAACACCAGCCCTAAACACCATACTTGAAATCACCCATTGTCTGGTTAGGTGGATCTGTAAATGGTGCGCTTAAGATGTTTTCGGATACTTTCCCAAAACTGTTATTCATCTTTAATGTAGAAGGATCATTTTCAAGAAGGGGGCAAAAGGTTCTCTAAAGTAGGAGGGGCATTGCGAGGGAGCGAAGCGACCAAGCGGTGGAGGGTATCGGGAGGGGGGTGTGCCCCTCCCATTGTAGGGAGCTTTTGCACATTTTTGTCTTTTAAATTGCGCGATTTGGTGCATACCTGAGACAGACTTTCAAATGTATGGGGGTGGGGGGCATGTCCCCCCCCCCCCCCCCCCGTCCACCGCCTGTTGTCGCCCATTGTTCAAGTACCGCGCACGACACGGGTCCCTTGGGTTAGGTTCAGTAGGCCTATGCTCAATTGATGTAGATGTCGACTCTGGAGAAGATGACTGGTGCTCTTATTTCTTTGCCTATACAACTATGCGCCTATAATTATAGCATGCATGAAGGCGTCAAACGGTCAAAATTATCTATAAGAGCGGGAGGCATCATTATCATCACATATAATAATTAATGATAACGACACATTTGGCTTAATTTCGGGTCGTTCGACATTTCTTTTTGCCAAACGATTGGGGGGCACGTGCCCCCCGTGCCCCCCCCCCCCCCGTAGCTACGCCACTGACTACTACTACAAAATGAAATTAATCTTTTGTATTTCATGGCGTTTATGTTATTGACCGCCTAATTTACCCTTTTTAATAGCAACCCTTTCTTCTTATTTGTAATCCAAAATATTTGTCTGTACTTCCGTATAGAATGAAGTACACCTTTTATTCTAAAAGAATAAAGATACTAGAGTTACAATATTTGACTCTATCCCCATACAAGACGTTTAAGCCACATTATATAATATAATCAGTTATTAAAAACTTACGCACTTTAAAAATTATATATTATATAATTTTGAAAGTGCCTAAGTTTGTAATAACTGAATTTTGCCCATCATTGTTAAATCCTATATACTTCTTTATAATTAAAATCATCTTTCCGCAATTTGTTGCGTGTATTATACACCCCTAAAATCTTTATTTCATGAACTAAATTTCCAAAGTTGGAAATACACACACACACACACACACACACACACACACACACACACACACACACACACACACACTCACACACACACACACACACACACACACACACACACACACACACACACACACACACACACACACACACACACACACACACACACACACGCGCGCGCGCGCGCACGCGAGCACGTACATACACACTCACACATACACATACACGCAAACACACACACACACACACACACACACACACACACACAAAATGTCTTTCCCTAAAACTGGGGGGGGGGGGGGGGGGGTGGGGGTGGTTGTAACGCAAGAATAGTTAACTCTATACTTACATATAGACAACATCTTTATATCTGGATATTACCTGGTCTCGGTCTCGAAAATTTTGAAGGTACTTCTACGACCCCCCCCCCCCCCCCCCTTAACAAATCTTGGGTACGCCACTGCTACTACTACTACTACCAGTGGCGTAGCGAGGGTCAACGGATTGGGGGGGGGGGCACAACTGCGAGGGAGCGGAGCGACCAAGCGACCACACACACACACACGCGCGCGCAGCACGCGAGCACGTACATACACAGACACACATACACATACACACAAACACACACACACACAGACACAAACACACACACACATACAAACACAAAATGTCTTTCCTAAAACTGGGGGGGGGGGGGGGGGTGGGGGTGGGTTGTACATGCCATACCCCTTACCGCCCCCCCCCCTCCCCCCGCTGTCTACGCCCCTGACCAAACACACAGTTGCGTCCGATTCAATCACAATACACATTATAGAGTACAGTACTTTTAAAAACTAGTTTTTATTAATTATATCATTCAAACTTGATGTAACTTGCAGATCAATGTTCAATACAAAATACACAGAGTACTGTATAATGTATAACACCAGCTTTAAAATGGAAGGGAATTCTAACTGAGTGTCACATTTTACTCATGTAATCTAATGTTTGAAAATAATGGCAAATGTGTGTCGTTTGTCCCCAGAAAATACAAAGTGGTATATTTATTGTCTATTACCATAACGTCATACACATATAATGTACTAGGAAATCCCTCATATCAAACAATTTCGATCATTAATATCTAAGTAAAGTAAGAGAACAAACGTTTATTGCTCGAATTTTTAAAACAAATAATACTATGCGTAAGGAACGTTAAACGGTAAAATGTCATCAGATTCTTTTAAATGAACTTACACTGGCGTACTGGTGGGGGAGGGGGGGCTTGGGGGCGCTTGCCCACCCCCCCCCCCCCCCCAAATACAATTTCAATCATGGCTTATATCTAATTCGATACCAGTGATTTAAAAAAATGTATTTCTTTGAGACAAGATAACTCACATTTTACTTCATGTCAATTCAAATTTCCGTGCATAATTTCAAGTAAAACATTACAAAAAACACCCTAACCGTGCACGGACGAACACCCCTCCCCCTTCTCGGTCGCTTCGCTCCCTCGGTAATTGGTCTTGTCTACGTCTGGAATACTTTTTTCGTGTTGTTGTATCATACATAATGTGGCTTTTGATGCACTGTTGAACTGTATAATATGTCACTTTGCCGTTATTATTTTGGGGGTGCATATTTTCTTTTTCTTTATGAAACAAATAAAAACTATTTTCCGGTCGGTAGTATCATAACGCACTTACCCACATTATAGTACATGTCGTCAAGTCATAATTTCCTTTCTAGGTATGCATCAGATTGCAAAGTTTCAAGTCCAAAAATGCAAAAGCTCCCTACCGTCGGAGGGGGGACACCCCCCCCCCCTCCCACACCCTCCCAAAGCTCAGTCGCTTCGCTCCCTCGCAAAAATTGGTTATGCCCCCAAAAGTTTTTGCCCATTACGCCACTGGGAACTTAGTAACATTGTCCAAATCCTCAAAATCTCATTTGAATTCTAGCATATTCTAACAATAAAAGCATGGGACAGATTCCAGTTTTTCAAATTATCCTTTCGTTCAAAAGTTATTTCAAATTGAATTATTCCAATGCCAAATTATCCATTGGATCGTGAAAACCGTGTACAAAGTGAGTGCAATGGGTTAGTGAATACCACTTTCATTTTGTTCATTATTCGGCCATATAACATCAATTTCACTTGAAATTTATTATTTTATTTCACTTGAAGTATTAATATAAATGGCAAAACCAGAGCAGAAATCCCGTCGGTTTTTGATGCAACGCCTTCAATTTCACAAAATGATACATGCATTTAGCAACAGTACACTTTCGACCCTCTCCCAAATTCAGTTGTACCGTACGTTTAATTCATGAAATATCCTCGATAGAGCTCAAATATTACCAAAAAACAATTACACAAGATTAAATTATTGCAACGCTTGATTTATGATCGTCATCAATCAAATAAATTTATTGTTTCATTCATTCGTTCGTTCGTTCGTTTGTTTGTTCGTTTGTTCGTTCGTTCGTTCGTTTGTTCGTACGTTCGTTCGTTCGTTCGTTCGTTCGTTCGTTCGTTCGTTCGTTCGTTCGTTCGTTCGTTCGTTCGTTCGTTCGTTCGTTCGTTCGTTCGTTCGTTTGTTTGTTGGTTCGTTGGTTGGTTGATTGGTTCGTTTGTTTGTTTCTTGGTCCATTACATTTATTAAGTCATTCATTTATTTCCTTCATCGATTCATCAATCTTCTTCACCAACGAAGTGTAAAGGCCAACGAACGTACTGTGATATCCGCGGATACTATTTTATATCTGTACCGGATCTGAGGGCTGGTCAGTCGATGCATTTCGGTTAGAGCCGGATAGTTGATTGGTTGATTGTACCTTTGAGTCTTAAATGCATAAACTAAAGGTATGAATGAAAAGGAATGCTTTATTCCATTCACTCATACACTAATTACTTACTGAATTAATTAATCGATCAATTGAATTAATAAATTTATTTAGTAATTGTTAACTCGTTCGTTCGTTTTTTCGTTCATTCATTCGTCCGTTCGTTGTTTGTTTGTTCAATCGTTGGTTGGTTGGTTCGTTCATTCGTTCGTAGTTGTTTGAGCATAATTTCAAGGGCAGAATAAACTTCATTTGATCAAAATCGGTTCATTAACGGCTGAAATGTAATATATATATATATCGTTTGTTCACAATCGTTCGTTCGTTTGTAAGTTCGTTCATTCGTTCGTATTTGTTTGTTCGTTTGTTCGTTCGTTTGTATTTCTTTGTTTTTTCAAAAAATGTCCCCTTATGTTTTCTATTGTTTTTGCACATTATTGGGGGCACGTGCCCCCCCCCCCCCCGTGCCCCCCCCCCTCCCCCCCCCCCCCCCCCCGTCGCTACGCCACTGATGGAGCTAGTTATTACTTCAGGCTTGTTCGCACTTGTTCGCACTACTTGCTGCAGGGGTGAACCTGGCGTCCGCATACTTTGCACTACATATCAGACAGGTGAATGGCGTCCGCATACTTTGCCCCACATATACACTACATAATCGAGCCAGCGACGACGCGGCGCACGGCCAGCCCCGTGGCACGGCGGGGCGGACAACACACGGGTACCCTGGCGTTAGCAATGTTCAATGTTCAATGTTCAATGTTCAGTTTATTCATTTTCAACAAGAATTTACATATATTTTACAAAGAATAGGTCACAACATTTGTGAATTATAAACAATAAATTTTACACATTGGCAATACAAACAATTTGTGTAAAATAATCATTAATTAAATACGACATTTTAAAAAAATTTTGAATAAGGTAATGATGACATTTAGAAATAATAATGTCATAAGAGCGGAATCAGAAAATAAACGAATGTTGCTGTATGATTAATTTCAAGTGAAAATGGAGGGATCCACTAAAAAAGCGTGGCTTGTAGAATGTGGAACCCCTCAAAGAGTAATATTTTACAAAGTAAAGGAAGTATCAAATACGAAAAAAATACGAATAATCAAAAACGGAAGAACTATGAATTATAAAATACAAAAAAAAAAAAAAAAAAAAAACAATCAAGATAATCAAAATAAAGTGATCAGAAGTATTACAAAAAAAAATGTAATTATTGCAAAACTTGTAAGTTTTCAAAATAGTGTTTAAAATAGAGTTGTGCCTACGAAGACTACTGAATAGAAGATGTATGAAAAATAAAACGCAGTGTGGAAGCATACTGTGAAAAGAAGATGCTGTACAAAAGACAATGAAAATGTATAAGATATGAATGGATTGAGAAGGTATGGAATGAGAAGGTAAGGACCAGTCCTGCAAGACTAAAATAAATGTTATAAAGTAGAATTGAATCAAAGGCGCAATTTCAAAAATAAGCAACAATAATGTTTAATGGCTCGTTACGATGACCCCTTTTCATTACCAAAAGATTAGTTTAACTAATATCATAGCGTTTAGTTAAATACATTTTAAGTTTACGTTTAAAAGAATTAAGTGAAGGTACATTTTTCATATCTATATCAAGAGTATTCCAAAATTTAGGACCATCATAAATAAACGTATTCTTTGCTAACAAAGTTCTTAAAAGGGGTAAATGAAATTCATTTGACTGTCTAGTTGGATAATTATGAACCGATTGATTTTTAAAAAACATAAAATCGAAAGCTGGAGGTAATAAATTATTATCATATTTATACATAAATTGACCTAATTGATATAAATACAAGTCATGAATTTTTAATAATTTATTATGAAAAAATAAAGGGTCAGTGTGGGAGCGTGCAGTGGAATCACAAATTATACGAATAATCCTCTTTTTGTAGCAATAATAGCCTATCTAAAACGATTGATGCGTGTTCCCCCAAGCAAGAAGTCCATAGTTTAAGTACGGCAATATTAAAGATGAGTATAACATAAACAAAGAATACATTGGGAGACAAGTTTGTAATCGTTTTATCACTCCAATATTACGCGAAATAGTTTTACAAATACTATCAATATGACATTTCCATGAAAGTTTAATCATCAACAATGACTCCCAAAAATTTAATAAAAGGCACCTTTTCAATACATTATTATCAAAAACAATATTTAAGGGCAAAGATCTATTGATTTACTAAAAAGCATAAATTTTGTTTTCTGAAAATTTAAAGACAATTTATTAGCTCTTATCCACTGGGAAATTTTAAATAACTCAATATTAATCGTTTCTACTAAACATTAATCGTTTCTACTAAGCAGCCCAGCGAACTGGTATTGTTGACACTAGTTTGCACTGTTTAAGTTGGCATTAGTTTGCACTGTTTAAGTTGGCATTAGTTTGCACCGTTTAAGTTGGCATTAGTTGCACTGTTTAAGTTGGCATTAGTTTGCACTGTTTAAGTTGGCATTAGTTTGCACTGTTTAAGTTGGCATTAGTTTGCACTGTTTAAGTTGGCATTAGTTTGCACTGTTTAAGTTGGCATTAGTTTGCACTGTTTTAAGTTGGCATTAGTTTGCACTGTTTAAGTTGGCACTAGTTTGCACTGTTCGTTCGTTGTTTGTTTGTTTGTTCGTTCGTTCGTTCGTTCGTTTGTTTGTTTTTTCGTTGGTTGGTTGATTGGTCCGTTTGTTTGTTTGTTGGTCCATTACATGTATTCAGTCATTCATTTATTTCCTTCATCGATTCATCAATCTTCTTCACCAACGAAGTATAAAGGTCGACGAACGTCCTGTGATATCCGCGGATACTATTTGATATCTGTACCGGAACTGAGGCTGGTCAGTCGATGCATTTCGGTTAGAGCCGGATAGTTGATTGGTGATTGTACCTTGATGAGTCTTAAATGCATAAACTAAAGGTATGAATGAAAAGGAATGCTTTATTCCATTCACTTCATACACTAATTACTTACTGAATTAATAATCAATCAATTGAATTTATTTATTTATTTAGTAATTGTTAACTCGTTCGTTCGTTTTTCGTTCATTCATTCGTCCGTTCGTTGTTTGTTTGTTCAATCGTTGGTGGTTGGTTCGTTCATTCGTTAGTAGTTGTTTGAGCATAATTTCAAGGGCAGAATAAACTTCATTTGATCAAAATCGGTTCATTAACGTCTGAAATGTAATTTCATTCTTTCTTTCTTTCTTTCATTCTTTCATTCTTTCATTCATTCATTCATTCATTCATTCTTTCTTTCTTTCTTTCTTTCTTTCTTTCTTTCTTTCTTTCTTTCTTTCTTTCTTTCTTTCTTTCTTTCTTTCTTTCTTTCGTTCGTTCGTTCGTTGTTCACATCGTTCGTTCGTTCGTTAGTTCGTTCAGTTCGTTCGTATTTGTTTGTTCGTTTGTTTGTTCGTTTGTATTTCTTTGTTTTTTCAAAAAATGTCCCCTTATGTTTTCTATTGTTTTTGCACATTATTGGGGGCACGTGCCCCCCCCCCCCCCCCCCCCCCCCGTCGCTACGCCACTGATGGAGCTAGTTATTACTTCAGGCTTGTTCGCACTTGTTCGCACTACTTGCTGCACGGGTGAACCTGGCGTCCGCATACTTTGCACTACATATCAGACAGGTGAATGGCGTCCGCATACTTTGCCCATAATACACTACATAATCGAGCCAGCGACGACGAGGCGCACGGCCAGCCCCGTGGCACGGCGGGGCGGACAACACACGGGTACCCTGGCGTTAGCAATTAAGCAGCCAGCGAACTGGTATTGTTGACACTAGTTTGCACTGTTTAAGTTGGCATTAGTTTGCACTGTTTAAGTTGGCATTAGTTTGCACTGTTTAAGTTGGCATTAGTTTGCACTGTTTAAGTTGGCATTAGTTTGCACTGTTTAAGTGGGCATTAGTTTGCACTGTTTAAGTTGGCATTAGTTTGCACTGTTTAAGTTGGCATTAGTTTGCACTGTTTAAGTTGGCATTAGTTTGCACTGTGTAAGTTGGCACTAGTTTGCACTGTTCGTTCGTTTGTTTGTTCGTTCGTTCGTTCGTTCGTTCGTTCGTTCGTTCGTTCGTTCGTTCGTTCGTTCGTTCGTTTGTTTGATTTTTCGTTGGTTGGTTGATTGGTTCGTTTGTTTGTTTGTTGGTCCATTACATGTATTCAGTCATTCATTTATTTCCTTCATCGATTCATCAATCTTCTTCACCAACGAAGTATAAAGGTCGACGAACGTACTGTGATATCCGCGGATACTATTTGATATCTGTACCGGATCTGAGGGCTGGTCAGTCGATGCATTTCGGTTAGAGCCGGATAGTTGATTGGTTGATTGTACCTTTGATGAGTCTTAAATGCATAAACTAAAGGTATGAATGAAAAGGAATGCTTTATTCCATTCACTCATACACTAATTACTTACTGAATTAATTAATCAATCAATTGAATTAATTAATTTATTTAGTAATTGTTAACTCGTTCGTTCGTTTTTTCGTTCATTCATTCGTCCGTTCGTTGTTTGTTTGTTCAATCGTTGGTTGGTTGGTTCGTTCATTCGTTCGTAGATGTTTGAGCATAATTTCAAGGGCAGAATAAACTTCATTTGATCAAAATCGGTTCATTAAAGGCTGAAATGTAATATATATATATATCGTTTGTTCACAATCGTTCGTTCGTTTGTAAGTTCGTTCATTCGTTCGTATTTGTTTGTTCGTTTGTTCGTTCGTTTGTATTTCTTTGTTTTTTCGAAAAATGTCCCCTTATGTTTTCTATTGTTTTTGCACATTATTGGGGGCACGTGCCCCCCCCCCCCCGTGCCCCCCCCCCCCCCCCCCCCCGTCGCTACGCCACTGATGGAGCTAGTTATTACTTCAGGCTTGTTCGCACTTGTTCGCACTACTTGCTGCAGGGGTGAACCTGGCGTCCGCATACTTTGCACTACATATCAGACAGGTGAATGGCGTCCACATACTTTGCCCCACATATACACTACATAATCGAGCCAGCGACGACGCGGCGCACGGCCAGCCCCGTGGCACGGCGGGGCGGACAACACACGGGTACCCTGGCGTTAGCAATTAAAGGGACTTTGTCCAAAACCTCAAAATAAATTTGTAATTCTAGCGGTTCCTTTATACCTTGTTGTATTCGTATTAACAATAAAATCATGGGACAGCTTTCGGTTTTTCAAATTTCCCTTTCATTACAAAGATATGTATGATTGAAGTATTTAGATAAGAAAATCTCCGGGCGAGATTTTCATCCCTGTACAAAGTGAATGCAGTGAGTTGGTGAATATCACCCAATATCACTTTGCATTTTCGCTCATTACTTGGCCATACATTGTCCATTTGACCTGAAATTTTCACACAATACCCTGAGGACATATGATATAACAACAGTATACATTGCATCAACCATTCATCAGTTTTTGCACATCTCAACAAAGTTACTAGATCCCTTTAAGCAGCCAGCGAACTGGTATTGTTGACACTAGTTTGCAATGTTTAAGTTGGCATTAGTTTGCACTGTTTAAGTTGGCATTAGTTTGCACTGTTTAAGTTTGCACTAGTTTGCACTGTTTAAGTTTGCACTAGTTTGCACTGTTTAAGTTTGCACTAGTTTGCACTGTTTAAGTTTGCACTAGTTTGCACCGGTTTGCACTGGTTTGCATTGGTTTGCACTGGTTTGCACTAGTTTGCACTGGTTTGCACTTGTTTGCACCAATTAGTAGGACCGATCATAACTTCTTATTTGAGCGAAAGCGAAATGAGGAATTTTGAGGACTGCACCGTTTATTTACTATAATTTCTGCAATTATCTGCACCAATTATAGCGTGTGTGAAACGTTATTTTTGTCTTTATAGTGGCACTTGATATTCGAACTTGCTCCAACCAGTTGGCAAATATGTATTTGTTTGTCCATTGTTCTTGATCAGAAAAACTAGGCTATATTTTATCTAATTTATCGAAAGATTATCAAATGGATTTAATATCTGAAATTCTGAATGATGGGCAACATATACCATGATTACGTCGAAACTGCGTAGTGAATTACATTGGAGCTAATATATAAGCGGATATAAGCGGATATAAAAGCGGATTTTGTGATAATTCACTGTGTTTATATAAGCTGAATATCAAGTTTTGACTGTTTGAATTTCTAGTATGGTTGATAAAAGGGCATCGATATGTTAAATTGTATCCTAAACCGCATGGGAAAACATATAACTTGGAAGCTCTCTTCTCGAATTGAAAGTCACGGAAGACTTTATTGATTTTAGCGGACAACTCAAAACTCAAAACTCCTCGACATCTGCCGCGTTTTCGCGATAATTTCGCGATAAGTTGAATCAATATTTCACAATTCATTATAACACTTGACGCATCGATACCACACCGTCTTTAAAAACAACAGGACGAGTATATAGAAAGTTGACTTTATGTGATTTTGTGTACTGTTATAAGAGTTGGAGGTGAGAATTCAGTTTAGCTATCACTGTCATCGATGCTGTTTTGAACTATAATACTGAATCACTATCAGCAGATACTAGACAATGTTGGCTTCGATGGAGCTTTGTTTTGGGGCACGAACAAAAGTTGTTTTGATGGTGTTGCTTGCAACTATTAAATGTCACGAAACACAAGCGTGGGCCTCTCCGACGGATTTGCATGGATCTACAAACGTTGTTGTAGCGACTGATAAGACTTGGGAAACAAATCGTCTTGAGATTACTAACGGTAATGTTGCATCGAATGGTGTCTTTAAAAGAACAAAAGCTTTTGCGGCAACTATTATTGGTGATGAGAAAACTAATCGGGTTTTACGAACGGAGAAAAGCGTTCATGGGAACAAGTTTTCCGACAACATTGTGGCAACAACAGATGGAGGAGCTGTTGACAGGACGGGATACCATGGGAATTCTTTTTATGAAACTCAAATTGCCAGTACTCGTACATTTGAAATAGCAGAGAAGGGAGCGAACCAGTGGAACGAGAACTACAAAAAGGGAAAATTCGAGAATACCCAAGCTGTGAACGATACTAATGTTAAAACATTGGGAAAAGCTCCTCAAATTTTTAAGTACTTGAGCAATTATTTGAGATTCGTAGAAACCCAGATAGTCGCAAATAGCGTTGTTGCAAGTACCAATGATGAATCTGAAAGGACAAAATATCGTGACGATGAAATACAACCGATGAAGACTAATGTTGCGGACGATGATGTTTTAGCAATAAATACAACTACTACTATCAGGACAGATAATGATACAAATGTTCTAGAGACAAAAAGTAGGGAACATTTTATTGAAACTGCAAAGGAAACCATGCAGTATATCGAACATAATGACCGAGGTATATTAATGGAAACTCGGGTCGTTGCTTTTGGCGTTGTTGAAACAAACATTAAAAGAAATGCTGAAAAGACGGATAGTAACCATGGGAACAACCAGTTTGTAGAAACTCAGATTGAGCCAAATAAAATGGCGGGAAATAAGCGGACTGCAGTACCAACGACGATCCTAAAATCTCACGCTACAAGAAGCCCTACAGCAACAAGTAGGTCTGCGACTAATGTTGCCGCAACTAGTTCCAGCAACCTCGTACATCTCGGGTTGAATGGCACTCGTGGAATATGCACTTTGAAGAGGACGTTGGAAGGAAACTTTTTGTTAAAAGGTGAGATCGAATTATGTGTATTTTGAAGTCAGACACATTAGAATAATGAAAATGTCATACAATTCATATTTCCATTATGTAATAAATATTTGACATAGTAAGTGCCTTTGGTAAAAAGCCCATCATATCAATGCTACTTTTTGCATAGTAACGAATTATATTAAAACAAAATGTTTACAGCAAACATTTACACGATTATAATTAGGCATTCTACCTATTACTAGTATGGAAATCCTCATAAAGGTTGTGAAGTTGTACACCTAATTGTAATTCTTGCAGAGAAGATAATAGGAGTTGGGGACAGATAAAACAAAAATAACATTTTTGAGACGCATATTTTCTGCATAGCATATTGTGAGAGTAGGCTACTCGTTTAATGTACTGTGGTTAGCCGATGACTGATGCATGTGTTAGACTAAAAATACAATTGAATTTCCTGCCGTTGTTTAGTTACAGTAAATTAGATTACATGTTAGGAAGAGGCAGTGACAGCTAACTGTCATGTGAAAATGGTCGGTTATAAATGTGACGGGAAGGGGCATACTGTATGCGTACGATCGAGGCGGAGTGTGTGTGTGTGTGGGGGGGGGGGGGGGGGGCTAGGGTTAACAGCCCCCATCTTCGAGATCGTAAAAACGCCTATAATTGGGGCAAACTTTTCAAATATTATATCAGTGGATAACCTAATCAGCTCATTTTTGTTGTAGACTTAACTTATGTTCCATTTAGGCAAATGAGTGGGGAATAAAAGTGTATGAACACCTACAAAAAAAGTGTATGTACACCTTTTCACCCCCTGTGAAAAAGTGTTTGTACACCTATAAAAAGGGATCGGGGCCGGGGGGGGGGGGGGGGAGGGCGGCGGGTATGGGGAGTAAAGGTTTACTTGCGCAAAGAGTGTCTTGAGGCCTTGAATACGAGCACAATCATGCTGCGTAATTCCTCAGGTCTTGGCTAGAATTTGATTTTAAGAGGCCCAAATAAAAAATTGATTTTGTTAGCCTGTTCTGCTTTTTATGTTGCCAAATATACTGCAACTACTTGATATATAGACATGACTGTGCGCGTTAGAACCTGTTGCATGTTGTTGTTGTTGTTGTTGTCTTTGTCGTTGCCGTTGTTGTTGTTGTTGATATTGTTGTTGTTGTTGTATCGCTGATATGAAGAATTCAGTGACTAGTTGTTCGATGATGATTATGTCGTTTATTCAAATTAAGGGAAGGATGCAATAATTTGGTAATGTTATGATAATGCGGTTCTTTGTTTTCTGATTTAATTTATTTTCATAATTTCCACTCTCCTTTTTGTCCAGCTCTAAAGAAGATGCCACCTGGTCATATGATGGTCATCATTCTCGGAATGGTGATCGGAACGTGTCTCGTTTTCCTCATCGTCTTCTTTCTACGATTCCGGCAAACAATGACGCACACCACCAAGTTCCGTGTCCCGTACGACCATGACGACTACGAGGCAAAGAAGACCCAACACCGGTTTCTGCAATGTCCTGTGCATGTGTAAAAGGACATCTTCTTCTTTGGGCCTCAGATCAGACCTCAGATCAGACCTCAGCCACATATGACACAAAGCCCTCATCCTTGAAGGTCGGAGCACCCATCATCATACGTAGTGCAGGGACAAGGATTACGTTTCATCTCAAGGTTTCATCATTGAACTCATAGACATAGGAGTCGGGGGCTCGGGGCTGCAGCCCCAGAAAATGGACCACATCTTGGAGGGCGGTGGATTGGGCTGTAACACGGATGAGGACTAGTCCTGGCCCTTGTGAACCAGACAGCCATCAAAACAATCGAGCGATGAATGGACTTAATTTAGAGACTTAATAGCCCGGTCACATATCAACGGATTGCGCAAACGGATGTCAAACGGAGAGCTAAATTTTCCATCCGTTCTATACGTTTCTTGTCCGTTCCTTGTCCGTTCCTTGTCCGGTGATGTACGACTTTACGTTGTTCTATGTTTTGTACATGAAGCAATGGAGACGACTTTCATCACCGGATAATTTAATTTCGCAAATTGTCTATTCGTTGGGCATACGTTTCCGATATCCGTTGATATCTGACCGGGCCATTAATCGTGAGGAGACACGAACGAACAAACAAACGAACATCGTCGTCAGCTAGGACCAATTTTGTTCTTGCCTGTGTTATCTAGCAGAAATGTAACTGGACCTGTTGAACCAATTCTTAATTCATTGCCTAACTTAAAAGTTCCTGATTATGTGTTTTTTTGCAGAGCATATGTATTTAAAATTCGAAAGTAACATATTATTGCATATGTGTTTAAAGTGTATTCATTCCAAATTCAAGATTCTGTGAAGGAAACATTTTGTTTTAAACATGCATGAATTTACATATTTTTGATTTTAACTTGCACAAAAGGGCAACATGAGGTTTGTATAGTTGTAATATGCAAATAATTAAAATGAAACAAACAAAAATCACTTTCTGATTCAAGTTCAATTTATACGTGTTTTGACCAGGACAGGGTTATGAGTGCTGAAGTAGTTATGTCACATTATTTTTTTTAACAGGGTAATGGTTCTGAACAATTTTTTCTTTGATTCAAGCATTTGGTATTGGGTTAGGGCTGCCTTCTTAGCACCAACTTGGTAAAAACATTTCTGGCTTGCCCGACATTGTTTAGAACCATTACACATGTCAATCAATACCAGTGACGTCACACTTCAATATTCCATCAGAACGTCGTGCCCCCCCCCCCCCCCCCAAACAAAAATAAAAATAAATAGTTTGACAGTTAAATTATCAATGATTAAGAAATGTTTGTCAGAATTGTACACATCACTGGAAAGCTCATATTCTTGTTTTTCCATATGACACCATAAAGATAATCAAAACATCACGCATGACTGATTACAGACAATATAAAGTGGTACTGTCTGAAACACAATTGTTCAAAATGATAGATGGCTGCTACATTATTAGAAACGTTCTGCTCTGTTAGCTGCATTGTCAGGCAAGCGTCTGTTTCCCTTTTGCAGAAAAAAACAACAATATTTTTGTAATGAATTAAGTCAATTAACAATGCGCTTGCTGATATTTCCTGTCATAAAAAAGCCTCATGAACCAAATGTAGCAGCTGTCTATCATTTTGAACAATTATGTACAAAAATATTCTAACAAGCCCAAGTACAAGTCAAAAACACACAATAATGTTTTATACGAACAAAATCATCTTTATTAAATATGAATCTGCTGAACTACATGTACAACTTGGGTTTGGCATCCGCATGTATATTTGTGCATTTTCTGCATACTCAAAAACATCAGTATAATATTTATTTGTACTTTGTAAAGTATCGTTTATAGTTGTTTTAAACTTTGCAAAGACACACAGAGTATAAGCTATAAATTCTACTTAGCATGCATATATCTCAGTCTAATGTTTACTAACATCTAAGTCACAAGTTTCACAAGTAATTACTGGTCAATACCAAGTTGACACAGACAAACACAGACACACAATACATTTATGAGAAAATGAAACATAGATCGTAAATAATGATTGAGCTAGTTCTGGATACAAAATGACTTGCTTATAAACATGCATGTAAGGTATATATATACATGATTTAACTTTACTTTCAGCACACATTGCTGATGAAATTACAAAAACAAAAGATCAGTATAATTAAAACTAATACAAAAAACTTTGCACATACACTTTCTAAAGTGGAACCTAATTATCAAGAGCTCAGATGAAACAAAATAATGATTCAAATCCTTCTTTATTATTTTAGGATGATTGTCTGGTCCTAGCTCTTTATATTCTTATGTTTTTACCTTGATACAACATAAATTTGTCCTTGTCAAAATGTCTTATATACAGCTTCCACTATAATAATAACAGTATACATAGAGTAATAATGTTTGTAAAGGTTGGTACATCAGCTTATCAATTATTTTTAGCCCATTGAAAAGTAATAAGCAGAATAATCTTCAAATAATCACTACAGTGAAACCATTTTGATAATCTCTAAAGATGACATTTATTGAATAATAAAAAAAATACCCCTGTCAAAATATGGCTTGTGTTGTTGTACGCCAACAAAATAAAGTAATTACTAATATCATATATATGGATCTCAAAACTGAGCGGTTATCTGAGAAAGCTTTTCGCTTTGGATACCAACTTATAGGTACTACAGGTAAAGGTTCTAATCTAGAACAATTTAAATCTTGCTTAACCGATTTGGACCTCACAACAGGATTCTCAGGACATGGTAACACCACATCATTTTCAGGTATTTATTCATGAAACATATTTTACACTTTAACACAATAAATAGCAAAATTCCCCATTATCTATGGCACAAAATATTAAGTGATGAATGGCACATGATATGAGTTATGTTGATAAGTGAAATAAATAAAGTAGCACGTTTAAACAAAAAACTTTTATAATACCACTTTGCTAGCACCAAATGTGGTGGTTCAGTCTTTTGGCAAAATATAGTTACTAAGTGTTCAGTCTTTGGCAAAATATAGTTACTAAATCAATCTTGTGTTCAGTCTTTGGCAAAATATAGTTACTAAATAAATCTTGTGTTCAGTCTTTGGCAAAATATAGTTACTAAATAAATCTTGTGTTCAGTCTTTGGCAAAATATAGTTACTAATTAAATCTTTTATCTGACTATTTTCAAGTATTCTTTTTTACAGTAAAGCATATCTGCACCAAATAAAGGCACTCAAACGTAAACTGCTACTACAGTTGAACTACTATTAGCACCAACATAGAGATTCAAGGTGTTGAAATTAGAGAAAAAATACAAAACAAGGCAATTCGCAATACACTGAAGTACAATGACCTTTATAAAGTTTTTATCAGGCAACAAACATACTGTTGAATCTTATTATGGTCATGTGATGTACCCCTTAAAGAGGAAAAACATGTATTTTCAACTTCATTAGTCAGGGAAAGAAGATAACATTTAATGCCATCACATATGGCCTAACTGAAATAAATCTGAGCATCTTAAACAAAGCAAACAAATCATTCTTATTTCACTATTGTACAGAGTTGCATTACTAATTATCTAATCATATGCATAATGATATATATATGCTTCGTAATAGACTTTATAATCAAAAGCTAGCCTAGAAATTCTAAAACACTACCTACTCTACAAACTATTAACTAAACTATAAATAGCACTCAGCCATTACATGTATTCAGCCTTTTGATAAATATATAAATTAGGTAAACCTAAAATGCCTTTTCAGCCACGATATTCAATGCATAGTTGGTGCAGTTGAGTATGGGCCCTGAACTCTAGCACACTGTTTGTATTTGAATATTGCATCACTGGGTACAAAGAGGGGTGCAGCATGGCATGAACTTAACTCTTTCCTTCCACAGTAGCCCTACCTATCTCGACCCATCAAGTTTGGATGGCCTAAAACAGGACTGGGGTGGCTGAAGACGGGGCCCAGTTTCATCAAACTTTTCCAATTGTTGGTAGTGCCCAATTATCGTAACTACCATGGCAACAGATACAATACTGCTGCATGCAGATTGCCTGGTGACATACATGTACTAGTTACAATAACTGGACACTAACAACAATTGGAAAAGTTTTATGAAAGGGGGCTCTGGAGAAGCGTAACAAAACTCCTGTTTTATTTGATCACCCAGTCAGACAAGTATCATTTCACATAAATTAAATTTTGGTAGTCCGAAGTTCATTTTTAGTCCAGCGCTTATTTAGAGCACTAGTTAAACAAGACATATTGGCCCGAATTCTCATCAGTGGCTAACTTGAGCCTGGCCTAAAAAGACAAAGACTACTGGTAACACTTTGCACCAGTATACATATTGTCTCGTAACTATGGTCCCGGGAGATGTTCTAATGGTTTCCTTTCATTATCAAGTCAATCCCTTGAGTTCTGCTTATAATATAAGTTATAGGTATCAGGACACTAGACCCTTTGAAATTCAGTCATAGTATAACCGGTCACCAGCAATACAATGTCCAGGATGATCCAGGATGCAATTTGGCTGATGACCGACTATACTATGATTGAATTTCAAAGGGCCCATTGTCATGATGCCTGTAATCAGAACTCAGGGGATTGACAGGATAATGAAAGGAAACCATTAGAATATCTCCCGGGACCATAGTTCCGAGACAATAGGTCTACTGTTGCAAAGTGTTACCAGTAGTCTTTGTCTTTTGAGGCCGGGCGCAAGTTGAGCCACTGATGAGAATTCGGGCCATTGTTTCTAACTTGGCAAAAGTGCACCTTCTTATTACATTTACCATCCAATAAATGAATGTGGAATGACTAAACAGCATCTTAATGACATGAAAGAGAGAGGGTTAAAGAATACATATTGCCATTTCTTTGGCACGAATGAACCATCATTAAAGGCACACACGGTCTACCTATATCGTGTTATATTGCTGGTGACATAATAAATACTGACCATTTCTTCTGGCAAATGCATAGCATAATCTACTGCTACGATTCGGTAAACAACAATTCTAAGTCAATGGCATCTATGTTGCTTACTCTAGTGTAATGAAGATTAAAGAACACAATGTGACAACAAATGTGACAACAAATGTGACAATAAATGTGACAACAAATGTGACAACAAATGTGACAACTCTACAAAAATGTCTACAGTGGAACCTCGTTATAAAGAGGTCGGATATAACAAAACCCTCTTATAACAAGGTAATTTTGCTGGTCCCAAGGACCTCGTTATAACGAGGTTCCACTGTATATGTTTTTGGAATAACTTAAAGGGGTAGTTTAGTTTTGGTAGAGAGGGCGCTGCACATCACAATTTTTTTGTGAGATAATGAAAAACTGAGTGTCGAATTTGAGAGAACATGCAATTTTAATGGCAGAATAAACTTTATTTGGTCAAAATCGGTCCAGAAACGGCTGAAATATCAATAAATATATTTGATCTTATAATTATTTGGGGCCCAAATAATTAGATGATTTTTTCAAACAATTTTAAAAATGCTTACACTTTTTCAACAATTTTCAAAAGCGTTTTTTAAATAGTTGTTGATGATCTATCTACTTAATCATTATTTCAATAGAACATCACATGCATTATTTTGTATGAAAAATGGTTGAAACCAATGCCTCTTTAGAAAGCGCCCTCTTGTGTTTTAATTGCTCTTTTTGAATGATAACATGCTTTTTACTTAGTCATTTGTAATTTTGTATACCTTTCGAGCATGGTGGAGTAATAACTATTAGTTTATAATGTTACTGTCCAGGTTTGGTTACTAAAGTTCAGCCTTACCAAAACTAAACTACCCCTTTAACATGTATCTCAAGGTACATTTATATTTCTTTGTTTTTTTACAACCTGATATAATGAGAAACCTGATATGACAAGGTAATTTTCATGGTCCCACGGACCTCGTTATAACGAGGTTCCACTGTATATGTTTTTGGAATAACTTAACAATACATGTATCTCAAGGTATCCAACTGCAATCACAAATAATAGCTAATTAAAGACAATTCTGATTTGCAACTTTTTTGTGGGTTTTGAGCCGGGTGTCTATTGTAATATCTTATTGTAGTATGCTCCCCTGGGAGTTGAAATGGTGCACAAGATAATTGTGCGGGTTTGAACTGTACCTGATGACCATGGGTAATAATGTGCCTCTGAATAAGGTACCTCGATACATGGGGCTCTATAAATGCTGTATTAGTACATCATTATTATTATCTTGGGCAACAATACACACTTTGATAAAAGCACATTTGAAATGTCACATACATTGTAATATGTATGTGAACTGTTTTACGAACCCCTTGCCAACGGGAACCTGGTGGGTCCTGTATTAACTCTACGGGGATTGCAAAATCTAGTACAGAGCATATTAATACCTACCAGATCCATGGCCACACAAGTTGCCCTTTCACAGAAACTCACAGCATTTTGGAAGAGTGAAGGATATGGCTGACGAGACACAAGTCTCTCCTCTTGATTCTAACTCAGCCTGGGGAAGTCTTCAGCGAAGAGCGTGTGCTTGCGACAGACGGGGCACGTACCCTCCTCCTTCACCCACACCTTGATGCACTGTAAATGGGAGAATAAGGCAGTTTATTGAATAAATGAAATGAGCAAAGAAAAATGGGTTTTGTTTGGGAATCGAACCCAAGACCTCCAGATGACTGATGCTCAACCATCGAGCCTCAAAAACCCTTGTATGAGGGTACTTCCTATGAAACTCTTTCCAATGCTCGTTAATAGTCATAAGCTATATAAACCTCACACTAACCCAAGGATAATGAAATCAACTTTTAAAAGGAAAGTGGAAAGTTTTGTAAGGAAATTGTAAGAAAAGCAGTATATTAATATCCTTGATATGAATACAGTGGAACTTTGTTATAAGGAGCACCATGGGACCATGAAAATTAGTTGGTATATCAGGTATCTGGTTATTTTAGGGTAAAAATATAACAGAAATGTACGAAATTGGGCCAGCAAAATTACCGTGTTTTATAACATCAAGCCCTTTATAATGGGGTTCCACTGTAGTTCACAATTTAAATAATTTGAGCTTGACTTGTGTCTTGCCTTGTGTGCTATTATTCAATATAGTGTATTATATCGTCGCTGGGCTGTTAAAACCTCATATCTCAACAACAAAAAATGTTCAGGAGAGCGATAAAACATTCTTATTTTAACAAATTATGTGCGTAGGCTATGTTATTTGAACTTAAGACTATGTTTGATAATCAATTCGATACGAAATGGTTTAAATGCACGAAATGCACGAGGTTTTCGCACTAAATCCTGAAATGAGATACAAGGTTTTCGAAAAGATGAATTTTGACATTATTTTTTAAGATATGCAACTCATGTGGTTATTAGAAGATGAATTACACCTTAACTTCACATTTATCCAAAAAAGTAATTTTCACCAAAATTTGAGATACGAGGTTTTAACAGCCCAGCGACGATATATATTTACAAAAAGAAGAAGTCCTAAATGACTGTGGTACTTACATTGCTATGGAAGGCATGGCCACATTCTAGCTTCCTGTGAATCTCTCCCTCCAGATCCTCCTGACACACTGGGCACACCGGATCACTACTCTGTGATGGCTGTGAACAAAGCAAACAAAGGTCAGAGGTCAAAGATCACAAACGAGTGTGGTGATTACATTGCTATGGCAGGCATGACTCATGACTGCATTCTAGCTTCCTGTGAATCTCTCCCTCCAGATCCTCCCGACACACCGGATCACTACTCTGTGATGGCTGTGAACAAAGCAAACAAAGGTCAGATGTCAAAGGTCACAAACGAGTGTGGTGCTTTCAATGCTATGGAAGGAACTCCCTCTAAATCTTCCCGACACACTGGGCACACTGGATCACTACTCTGTGACAGCTGTGAACAAAGCAAACAAAGGTAACAGGTCAAAGGTCACAAACGAGTGTGGTGCTTTGAGTGCTATGGAAGGAATGGCAGCATTCTAGCTCTCTCTAATCTCTCCCTCTAGATCCTCCTGACACACTGGACACACCGGACCACTACTCTGTGATGGCTGTGAACAAAGCAAACAAAGGTAACAGGTCAAAGGTCACAAACGAGTGTGGTGCTTTGAGTGCTATGGAAGGAATGGCCGCATTCTAGCTCTCTCTAATCTCTCCCTCTAGATCCTCCTGACACACTGGACACACCGGACCACTACTCTGTGATGGCTGTGAACAAAGCAAACAAAGGTAACAGGTCAAAGGTCACAAACGAGTGTGGTGCTTTGAGTGCTATGGAAGGATGGGCCGCATTCTAGCTCTCTCTACTCTCTCCCTCTAGATCTTCCCGACACACTGGACACACAGGACCACTACTCTGTGATGACTGTGAACAAAGCAAACAAAGGTCACAGGTCAAAGGTCACAAACGAGTATGGTGCTTATATTGCTATTAAGGAATGGACACATTCTAGCTTCCTGTGAATCTCTCCTTCTAGATCCTCCTGACACACAGGACATACCGGATCACTACTCTGTGACGGCTGTGAACAAAGCAAGCAAAGGTCAGATGTCAAAGGTCACAAACGAGTGTGGTGCCTTCAATGCTATGGAATGAATGGCCGCATTCTAGCTCCCTCTAGATCTTCCCGACACACTGGACACACCGGATCACAACTCTGTGACGAACATGAACAAAGCAAACAAAGGTCACAGGTCAAAGGTCACTAACAAGTGTGCTGCTTATATTGCTATGGAAGGAATGGCCACATTCTAGCTTCCTGTGAATCTCTCCCTCTAGATCCTCCTGAAACACGGGACACACTGGCTGTGAGCAAAGCAAAGCAATCAAGGATCACAGGTTAAAGGTCACTAAACAGAAAACATTTTTATCAAGAAAAAGTCAAGATTTAAAAAGGCTCATAAATGGTTAGAGTTTGAGGATTAAACACAGGCCAAAGGTTAAAGGTCAGACATATTGCTCAGAGATTGAAAGATCATAAACAAATGCCTTTGATGAACATATTCTGAAATTGTTTCAGGACTAAGAATCCCGTGTTTTTCGTCAGTGCAACTGAGAGGTAATCATGGGACATGTACAGAGCTACCAACATTGAAATTCAATAATCAGGAAGATTTAGGGAAATTTCATCAAAAATCAGGAAGATATATATAAAGTGCATACAACCTCATGACAATAATCAGGAAGATTGGTTATCTGATGCAGTAATCTTGGTCTATTTTCAGGAAGTCTTCTGCAAAATCACGAAGACTTGGCAGCTCTGCACGTATAATCAGTGATTACAAATAACAAAATAACACAAGGCGATAGCCGTAAAGTTGGACCTCATTTGACCTTTGACCTACTTATGTGACCTTTGACCCCAGAATATCATGGAGGCCAATATAGGGCACCTACCAATCAAGTTTGGTTACAAACAGATGCAGGGTTGGAAATTTATCAACCCTAATAGACTCTTGCAGGTAAAATTTCACATTGGACCTCATTTGACCTTTGACCCCCCGAGTCGGCTGTCTGCGCCGGGCTTTAGCCTCCACCTTCAGTGGGCTCGACAATAAAATGGTAACAAAGATACATACCTTCTTCTGCTTCTTCTTCTGAGACTTTGAAAGGAAGCTGCTGGCTTCAGAGATGATAGTTCCCATGGGGATGCCACTCAGGCTGCCACTGTGGTTCAGGCGCACCTGTAGTATAGCATCCGTCATCTCCTTCCTAGAGAGGCATACATATAGAAAATATGTTGCAAGTCAAATCGAGGCAAGCTTTCGAACTTAGCAGGTCATTTATAGAGGTAAAATTAATGACAAAGTGACTCAATATGCTTTCAGTCTTTGTTTCTACAAGATTAAAGAGCAAGATAAGCATAATTTCCATAGCATCCAAACCGATGTTCGCATAAATTTAAGTATTAAAAACTGACCAGGAACCCGAGACCTCCGGATTGCTAGACCAGCGCTCAACCACCTGAGCTGCAGTGCTTGTCCCTGAAACCCCTTAGTTTTCAATGCTTGTGTGGTCAGAAGCTATCATAAAACAAAACAAAATCTTACAATTCCTATAACAAAGATCGGACATTTCAAACAACAATTCATCTCACTATGCCTTACTACGTGTTTTTTTTTTTGTTGGAGATGAAATCAAATGAATGAAATCAAATCATATTCGCCTTCCTGTTCCAAGCCTCCATAATTATAACAGACGGAACTTTGTGTGGCGGATATAAAATGATAATAAATCGTGATAACTTTACCTGGTCATGTTTTTGTACTGCTTGGACAAGTAGTTGATGAGTTTGTCCAGAGAGCCCTGCTTGCTCTGACCTTTGACCTGGCCAGAAGAGGACCCTCCTGCCGGCGGGGGCTTTGCATCGAGGGATACAGTGAGGGAGCGGTGTTCCTTCATCAGCTGGGCCTGCTGATCAACCAGGTTCATCTGCTTGCGCTTACGCTTGCTCAGCTGCCGGGTAAATCAGAGCAAAAATTTTTTTTGTTTCCATTAAACTGGTTCTAGACGATTTGAATTTTTTGCTTTTTCAATGGACTCTTGCCCATGTATTTTGGGGGACTAGTCCTAAATGGGTGAAATGTATAGGTATTTTTATTCTCTAATCTTGTTTCAGAGTCTTTTCCTATGTGTAAATATATGGCTTTAACTTTTTCATTCCAGTATGAAATTGTGGAATAATTGGCAAAGTTTATCAACGTTTTCTTCTCA
Source organism: Echinarachnius parma (assembly GCA_037951105.1). Taxonomy (NCBI): domain Eukaryota; kingdom Metazoa; phylum Echinodermata; class Echinoidea; order Clypeasteroida; family Echinarachniidae; genus Echinarachnius; species Echinarachnius parma. Next base: position 26,775 of record JBAMJV010006152.1, read on the forward strand.
AAACCTTCTAAGTTCACAAACAGCCTAAAATATAAATATATATAGCTTTGGAAACATGTTTTCCTGATCTCACTCTAGACAAAACTATCACCTCTAGTACAAATACCATCCAGGTAATCAAATTTAACTACAAAGATTGGAAACATATATCAGGGCTCCAAGCTGAGTTTTTTACTAGTGGCCTGGCTGGTCTAGTAAAATTTCTTCTAAATTTTCAGTGGCTCCCCCCCCCCCCCCCCCCCCCACAAAAAAAAAATGGCAGAGGCTTGACGATAAAGAAAACAACTCTTCTCAGCTCTGTCAATATCAGTTTGAAAATATAGTTGCCTATTCGGGCCACTAACATTCTATTTTCATTGAATAATACTGGCCTGACAAGTGCTAATGTTTAGCACTGTAAATAATCGAATTGGAAACATTTTATATTATTAGCAGATATGTACCTGTGTTGTCCAGCCACTAGGCTCACCAGTTGCAGGTGGTTTGGGTTTGACCGTTGAATCTCCTTCACCACCAGAACTTCCTGACCCCACTTCTGATCCAGCTCTGGCCCCAACCCCAGCCCCTCGATGGTATGGCATCCTCATCTGACGTGCCTTGAACCGCGGCGGGACCTCAGACATTCCGCTGTAGGGCCCAGAGATGGTCTTTCCACTTTGACTTGGACCAATGCTAGAGCCAGAGTAAGATGTCACTCCCAAGTCCGGGATCTTGCACAGACCTAGATTGCCGCCGGAGTAAGCCATGGTAGATGTGTTCATGCTCTTAGTTGGTCCCACACTGCTTCTAGGAAAGGATGCCATTACCATATTTGGAGCATATTTACCAGGACCCATGCCACCGCTTGGGTAGGATGCCACGCTAGTGTTCCCGCTCTGGCTGGTGCCTAACATGCTTCCTGGGATGGATGTAGGAACCATGCTTGCGATGCTCTTGCCCAGTACAGGAGATGCTCTGCTTCCCGAGAGAAGCTGCGACTGGGCCGTTATGGTTGTTGAGGTAGTGGGGATGGCCTTTGCCACTGACGATGCTGACAATGATGATGAGACAGTTACACCGGGACTCGGAGTTCTTGATGGTCCTCCTACACTGACTGATCTTGCTTTCATCGCATCCGTCTGAGAAGTGTCTGTTCGAGCAGTGAACTGTGAGGCAGTCTTTACGTGCCCAGTGCTTGCAGGGCGCAGTTTTGGAGCAGCAAACATTGGCTTGGCGTCAGCAAAGACTGGAACCGGTCTCTCCGAAGACGTCGTCGCTGGTTTTGCTGGAGCACCTACTGGGGAGACTCTCTTGAACCCAGGGGGTAGTTTTGGAGGCGGGGAAGTCACTCCTCTGAGCACTTGTCCTTGCGGATCCTGGACCAACGGGGAGGATGATCGGGACGAAGTCTTGCTGTCTGTGACACCACCGCTGATGCTACGAGCGATGTCAGAAGGTCCACTGGATGAAGTCCTCTGTCTCCTGGCTGTCTCCATGGTTATGCCATCCATACTCTTAGGCTGGGAGAAGGCAAACTCTGGCTGGCCTGATGGCATACCTAGGAATGGTAATACATAATTTTGTTCAGGTTAAAAGTGATGTAATTCAACTTGGGCAATCACATTTTATTATATAGAGGTAGAGCGGTGGTTAGCATTTTCAGAGGGAATCAAATTTTCATGAATGACCTAACAAAATTATCCACCAAAAGTCCTACAGCATGTTTCAGGGAAACACTAAGTAATGTGTGAAACTTCATGTTAATGGATGTTATATTGCTGAGTAATAAGCGAAAATGCAGTAATATTTCTAACTTATTGCACTGACTTTGTACACAGTGACAACTTTCCAGTGGATAATTAAAAATCCAAACACCTCGGTTGTAAAATATCTTTCTAACGAAAGGGAAATTTGAAAAACCAAAATCTGTTCCATGCTTCTATTGGTAATTACGAATACAACAAGGTATAGAGAACCACTAGAGTTCTAAGTAAGTTTTGCAGATTGGGACAAGATTACTAGATCCCTTTAATTTGGATGATTTAAACACTGGGTAAAGCAATGATTCACCGGACAATATATATTTTTTTCCATCAAGTCCTATTTGTGAATTGAAACTTGATTATGCCAGTATAGTAAGTAAGGTAGTTATTTGCCTTCTATGTTCGCAGAGTCTTAACCCTGAAAAAAGTCAGGCTCTTGTATGTCTTGTCTACCTCAGGGGGTGGCTATGTTTGCCTCCACCACCCCGTTCAGATCTTGGCCATGATCACTGTGCAAATTTACATGTACATAGAGAAAATTGTATAGTTTCTATACTTTTCATCATAGAATATTGAATTTTGCAAGCATTTCTTACTTCTCTCGTTTAGGGGTCTCCCACGGCCGATGCCAGCAGACCTGCTCAGGGTGCTACTGGGTGCCACCAAGATCTCTTCTTTTACAACGGGCTTGATGCCCATCTCCATGGGGGTATTGGACTTGGGACCTGCAAGGCCAGGAGGGAGCTTATGTGGTTTGGGTGGCACTGCTGCTTATAATATGTTGGAAAAAGCAAATGTGCAAAGTCACAATTAAGCATCATGTGAAATCAATAATGTGTGGAACTTGTTGAAGCATTTACATAACGGTACATCAAATAATAAAGATATTAATAGTAATGAATAGTAAATCATAGTAATGAATTTGTTAATTGCGCATTTCGAATTACCAACTGTTCAATGCCCTTTACAACTTTCCAATCTAAAATGATAATAGGTATGTCTTTAAATTTCTCTTAAATCAAACTTCTGCAAAGGTACTGAGCCTTGAATCCTTTAACTCATTCATCAGATCATATATTCCTGTATATAGACACATGACCATGAACTCCTGACCAAATCATATCATCAGACCAACAAACAGGTACAAAATCTGATGGTAATCTATGAAAAAGTTATTCGCATCCAATATGAAATGGCCAGGCAGGCATACACACAAAAAGACGTACATACAGACAGACAGACAGACTACCTGAAAAAACATACAGTTGAATTTGAGAGTGTATCCAAACCTTGCGTCTGGGCAGGTGCTTCCATGGTGTCGAGCCAATCGTGAACAAGGGAGGAGGAGGGGCTGGCTCGCCCCCCCGCAGCTGTGGCACCCTGTGAAAACAACCCGGTGGAGCCAGCCATTGCACCTGCCGTTGCACCAACGGGTGGTGGTGCCTTTGCGCCGTAGACCTTGGTGGTGTGCTGGACCCCGGAAGACATGAAGTTAGCGGCGAGGAAGGCCTTGGGAGCCCTTCGTGGAACCCTGCGCATCACTTTTCCCGGGGCAGCGTGCTGCGTCTGTGCCTGCATGAAGGTCATGCTGAGGTCACCACCGCCCACCTACGGAGGATAAGAACAGAACAAAATCTAAGGGGAGGACAAGCTTTAGAGTTTAGAAAAGGGCTAAGGTATGCAACAAGAAATCCTTTAGTTGCCAGCAACCAGGGCTAACTTCAGGTAGTAAATGCTCACCCAGATGTATACTAAACATAGTTGTCACTAGGAAATATTTGTATCGCTTACTTTAAATGCCCTATAATCTAAAATAGATTAAGAATGCAGTTTAATGAATATTGGCCCAGAGGGTGTTTCATAAAGATTTTAACTTGGACTTACAATTATGGAAAGCAATTAGTTTTTGTGTTAAATCACCATTAAAAAAGACAGAACATGAAATCGTTGTAAAAAATCACTGATACTTTCTACCATCAAGAAGATTTCATATTCTTGTAGTAACATTTAATAAAAGTCTCAAATATTTGCAATTCTGCTTAATATGTCTTATTAAGGTTATTGATGGCCTACCATAATTTTAAGTCCAACTTTGAATTTACAGCCAAATGACAGTACTGGGAAATGCCACACCCACAAAAAATGAAAATATGTTTTTTTCACCAACCATGTGAAAGAATATATCATAACTTATCGGTTAATGTAAAGATTTTGACATAAACTGCATTGATATTGAATATTTGAGCAATAAAATTTTCGAAATTAAAACTATCAGCCGCTGACAGAATTAAACTGCATGTTCGCGGCTGCGTGCAATGCCTATGGTAAATCTTCAACCACGTGCGCTCCGGGCGCAAATGAGCGTATAGCTACGCCGGCGTATTGGGCCGAACAGGTGGTGAATTTAGGCCCAATGTCAGCGGCATGAATAAACATTTCAACTGATATTTCTTAATTTAACGATATCAAGGTTCAGATTTTTCCACACAAGCCCGTTGTTATACTATTTCAACAATACTAATCAATTAGTTTGGCCAATAAAGTTATTTTCTGAAATTTTCCCAAAACGAACATTTGGCTTTAAGTTCAACTTTGGATCTTTGTGAAACACCCTCATGTAGTATTGGTATTTAAAGCTCTCTTACCGGCAAGTTGCTCAACCCTGGAGGTAGCTGGGTCTGTGCCTGGTCTCTAGCTGCTGAAATACCAGGGGGTGGTTGTCTCACACTCTGAGATGTCCCATCATACTGGCTGGAGCTACGGAGCAAATGAATAGGGCAACAACATCAGAAGAATCAGTATTTTGAAAAGATATGTTTCTATCATCGTAATTCATCAATAATCCTAAAAACCAAACATACTTCTAGAGCTTGTGATAATTATAAGGACGTTATAACTCATAGATACCAAGTCAAGTAATGTGAGAGAAAATGTAAACACACTATGAAAGGTGATTCATTTGGACTTTATACAGTTATATTCAACTTCAAATTAAAAATTATAAAAGTTTATGATAGAAAAGGCTAGTTTGCAGCAGCCAGCAGCCCTTCCCTTACATATCAACAAGTAAAGCAATATGCAATATCATGTGAAAGTTACAGATATAGTCTCTAGGTTAAAAAAAAAAGAAAAAGAAAAGAATACACTAGTAAATGTTTGTCTATATTTATTAGTAAATTTTAAAGTGATCCATTAACTTCATAAGTGATATTTGAGACTCCAGTCATATACCAATATCATTGTAAGATTCATCTGAATAATGTGTGCTAGTTTCAGAGAAAAAGAATGCTGTTTAAAGGGATAGTACAGTTTTGGTAAGGCTGAACTTTATAACCAAACCTGGACAGTAACATTATAAACTAATAGGTATAACTCCTCCATGCTCGAAAGGTATACAAAATTACAAACGACTTAGTAAAAAGCCCGTTATCATTCAAAAAGAGCCATTTAAACACAAGAGGGCGCTTTCTTAAGAGGCATTGGTTTCTACAATTTTTCATACAAAATTATGCATGTGATGTTTTATTGAAATAATGATTAAATAGAGAGATCACCAACAACTATTTTAAAAACGCTTTTGACAATTTTTGAAAAAGTGCAAGCATTTTTTTAATTTTTTGAAAAAATCATCTAATTATTTGGGCCCCAAATATTATTGATATTTCAGACGTTTCTGGTTCGATTTTGGCCAAATAAAGTTTATTTTGCCATTACAATTGCATGTTCTCTCAAATTCGACACTCAGTTTTTCATTACCTCACAAAAAAATTGTGATGTGCAGCGCCCTCTCTACCAAAACTAAACTACCCCTTTAAAAAGAATAGAATGGAGGAGGGTTTATGGAATTGCATGAAGTGTCCCTTCTATTTGTCATGCCGTGGGCACGTCTCGGAAGAGAATGGTCCCCAGAACTTACCTTGTGGCAGGCATTTGGGGCATAGCCAGGGAGCTATACATGTCAAAGGCGGCCGCCCCTATCTGCCCCAGCCCTTCGGATGCCATGGAGGGGGCGGGGTAGGCTTGGGACCCCACCCCTCCGTAGAATTGGAAGTCTTGGGACTTGGTGGGTGACTAATTGAGGAGAGGAGCAAGCAAAAATCAAAGCAAAGCAAAGCATGCCAAGGGAGCAGGGCTGGTATTCAATTCAATACTTTAGATTAAGTAAGAAATTTACTAAGCATTTTTTAGGCTAATAACTCGTATTAAAATTCTCGTTTAGACTTTTACTTCAGTAAAAACAAAATGTAAATGTAATATTTGAAGGCATTACGACATTAAATTTGTTGAAAGATTTTCAGTTCATGAATTAATCAAATCTCAATTTTGGCTAAGTACTTACTTAAGCTAATTTTTGACTTAAGAATTGAATTGAATACCGGCCCTGGGCCCTAAAAAGATGGGGTAAGGTGCAAATTTTACTATAAAGGTCAGACCAAAATTTAAAAATATATATGACATGCTACATACTATATGAACAAAATGAGACAAACCCATTACCAAGGTAAATGCAAGATAATAAATGACAGAAATGTACACTTCACAGCATTCTGTACAAGTTTACACTAAGTTCCTCACTAATAGCAATTATTTAAAGCATTTGGCATTTTCATTGCTCATTATTGAATAGTTAATGCAGATACACATTTTTTCCATTTTCATTTAACTTTAAAAAAATATTTATATTTAAATTATATACAAATTTAAATCATAATGAAATCAAATACAAATTTAAATCATAATGAAATCAAAGGTAGGATTACACTCATTTAGGCAAGCAAAATTGAATTATTAGAAAGAAATAAAGGAAAAGAGATGCACACAAAAAATGTCCAATCTACACAGCAAGCAATGCACTAATACTGGTCGAGCAAAAGCAAAATCAAGAAGATTCAATACCCACCCTGTATGGGTTGAACGTCTCTGTGTGCTTCGAGCCTATGGGAGTGATGTCATCCAGGGGAACATCTTGTTGCAGACTTTTGAGGGCGGTATAGTAGGACGTGGCGACCTCGTCAGTCTTCTCCTTGATGTACATCTGGTAGTCCATCCACTTCATGCGCAGGCATTCACGGTGGGAACTATATAAATGAAGTTGTTATTATTATTATTATTATTATTACATAGAAAAATGAGGCACTGGAAATTAACAGAAAATCATACAATCAAACCCAACTTACGCTCAGAATATATCTTTGGTTGAGAAAGAGAAGAGTGCTAAGTCACTTTTTTTGTACTTGAGATAATCATGTTTACAGTTAGGATCCTTGTGGGACCTAAATTTAGCTTTATTTTATTCTTGATCAATATGACTCAAATTAACAAATTATTATCACCCGAAATTTGGCATCACATAGAGGCCTACCAGATGTAGCCAAAATCTAACTTGACACCTTTCTCACTCTCACCCGATGATATGATTGGGTAAGATTCAATGGAGTATGCTTGCGTCAGTAATGCATGCAAATAAATTATCAAGTTCATTTTCTTAGGATTCACCTAGCCATCGAACCATTCCATCTATGTAACCATTCCATGGGATCAAAACTTTTATTACCCGCATCACTATTCACAAGACTTTACTATTTCTGAACAATAGATGGCGGCATGCCATTTTGTTAACTAGAGCCCCAACATCTTACAAACTTTTTTCTGAGGCTGTGTCAAACCACTAAGCTATAACATAGTTCCCTCCATATCAATGTCAGACAGATTGAAAATGAACCTTTGAATACAGCTTGCCAGTATTTAACATTAAATATTTGGAACTTGCCGGTTATGTCACCTGTTTCTCTATCAATTTGAGAGATGGTGATATAAACTAATTTCCTAAATGCAAAAAAGCCAAGGTGACCATCACTGTGTCCATAACAATTCTTCCTAACCCATTCAGTACTGGTCTCTAAATTATTCTGAATGGGATCTATGGAGAATGCACATTATACCAAGTCAAACTGTCTTCAATGGGTTAAAGGGTAATTCCACCCCAGAAACGTGATGTTTGCTGTAGAATGAAGTGAATATGAGGAATCATGAGTGAAAATCTGACCCAAACCAATAGAGCAATAAAAAAGCGATGAACTTTGCTCCGATTTAGTGTATCATTCTAGCGATAGTGATGTCACTTGTGAGCTGCAGCCATTTTGACTTGTACATGAAAAATCGCTCATTACTACATGATGTTCAAATAGGCATAACTCCCCGTGTTTCTTGTCCGATTTTGATAAAATATTCACCAATTATGCCTATTATTCTGCTTATTGTGATAGCCAATGACTAAATCTTTTGCAACTTGCCTGCTGAGTAGCGTGTTGCCATACATCCTGAAGATGTACTGACTCTCCTGTAAGGCCTGATTGAGGCCCTGCATAGCATACTGGTACTGCAGCTCCAAAACCTGAGACGGGAGATATAATCAACAACAAAGTTTATTATCTTCGTGCCTAGAAGCAGATATATATGTATTCATTATGGAGCAAAGATGGATGCTCTGTTAGTTGCTGGGAAGTGATCCATTAGATTCAACCAAAATCACTTGGAGCTTCCATATTTCTCTTGTACCTTGTTGTTTTGCTTATCGTAACAGAAGAATGAAATGGATTTTGATTTTCACACATCTTCCTAATTATGGAGATTTTTAAAGATTGAATTGAAATGCATTCCGGAACGCTTTTTGATTGTAGTCAAAAGTATCTGAATTTGGATACTACGAAATTATGTCAAAGTAATGGTAATACACTTGTCCTTTTGTCTTTTGCCGGTGGGTTGGAGCGTGCAGATTGTTTTCTTAGCAACCGTTAGGTAAGAACTTTGGCTTGCCTGATATGGTTTAGAACATGGTGTATGTATTGATGCGACACACCAGTTGGTTACTTATAGAAACAAACATGGATGATGCCCATAGTACCAAGAAGTACAACCTCGAATCTCACCTAGATGCTATTGCAAAATTGCATGCGATTGGCTACTTGTGATCAACTGGAACAGAAATGTGATATCACATCTATTCATTGCCATGGGTAATGGTTCTAAACAATGTCAGGCAAGCAAGGGAATGGTGATTTAGCAGTTGCTAAGGCAGTCGTCATGCTCCAGATGGACCCAAAAGTACTTCAACCTGGAATCTCACCTTCTGTTCGGAAGACCTGGCCCTCATCTTCAAGAGGCTTGCCTCTTTGGACACCGGTTCTTTCTTTGGTTCCACTTTTGGTTCCACCTTTGGTTCCAGGCCCTCTGTGGATGTTCCGTAAGTCCTAGTCTCTATCTTCAGGTCCTGTATCCGCTCCAGTTCTAGGAGTTGTTTCGTGGTCCTTTCCAACTCCCTTGTCAGGCTGTCAATTAAACAAAATATAGTAATAAATTTCACCTTATTTAAGACGTTGATCCTGTTTAATAAAATTAAAAGTGTCAATGGGTACAGGTTCCTCCACATTGACAAGGTTGTTGTTGTTTGTTAGGAATGTCATATAATTGTGACTATTATGAAAAACAGCCAGTGAGCATTTTATGAAGCATTGTATTGATTGTAATAGTACCTAACCTACGATTGGAAAGTGAATGCAATTAGCATTATCTTTTTTAATGGGCACTGATTGGGGCTCAAGGCAAGCGCAACACTTAGGTTTTCAATAAAAGTGCTGTCTATATTGTATCATACATTTCTTTAGCCTGGTGGAGGATCTCCAAGACCAGTTGTGTGATTATTCCTGATATATATTTGGAAAGTTGCTATACTTACTTGCAATTTTCTTTGTCCGCTCTGGATATCTTGGACTTGGCAGCATTGAGTTTGCTCTCTGTGTCCTTGAGTTCCACGGTGGTCTTTCTCAGCTCACTCGTCTCCACCGTTGACTTGCCTCGCAGCTTGCGATCATTCTCCTGTAGAGCCAACAATGTTGTTATCATTGCAAGAGCCAGTTCCTTCAATTTCTTATTGAATTTTAAAAAGTTTATTCTCCTGTTGGCGAGAAAAGCCCCACACAGTGATCAATATTTTGTGACTGATCCTGCATTACAGAGAACTAGGCCCTGTACCATAATGATTCATGATTTAACACATTTGATCGTACAATTAAGTGTACAATCAATCCATTGACCAATCCTTTAACCATACATCTTACAGGACCCTGTTCTTGACTTTCTTATTTAATTTTGGAGATGTTAAATACTCATCTCGTAATGCTTACCGACAGTTCCCTTGTGAGCTGGTCCAACTTCTGCTTGACACTTCTGGACTCAATGGCATGCTGGTTCTTTTTTATTTTGGTATTGAACATGCATTCTCTATTAACCAAAGTCTAGAGTATAATCGGGACCAGTTCTGAATGGATTGTTGCAATGCTTACCAATAGTTCCCTTGTGAGCTGGTCCAACTTCTGCTTGACACTCCTGGACTCGATGGCATGCTGGTTCTTCTGCAGGACCAGCTTATCCCTCAGGTCCTCCACATCCTCAGTCAGGACATGGCTCTTTTGCGTCTTCACAAATGCAACAAACAAAAAGAGCAAACTAATCAAATCACCTTTTGACAATTACAAAGAAAGGACAGAAATTAGGAAAGTAAATATCATTCTTGTACATCCTTCCTTTTTCACCTGTTGAATATCAAAAGAAAGAACCTCTATGCAAGGCAATTCAAAATGTCCCGTATCGTGCTTACTGAAGCTCCCTTGTGAGCTGGTCTAACTTCTGCTTGACAGTCTTGGACTCAATGACATGCAGGACCAGCTTATCCCTCAGGTCCTCCACATCTTCAGTCAGGACATGGTTCTTTTGAGTCTTTAATAATGCGACAAACATAAAAAGCAAACTAAATACAATCACCTAAAATATTGACGATTGCAAAGAGGAAGGGACAGACATTGTGCAGATCTTGTACAGGTCTCCTTGCTTACATCACCTCTAGAATATCAAAAGAAAACAAAGGAATACCACGATGCAAAGTATTAACCCTTTGAACCCTGAATTATTTGCATATTTCGTGAGCTATACCCTGACTTATTTGACATAATCCGCATATTTGACTTATGTCAAAAATATGTCAAATTTATGAAATAAATTTTCTTTATATGGGCCAAATATGTTTTCTTATCAATGTAGGTGACACAAATAAACATAAACTCTACCTTTACAACCAGTAGGCCACTTTTTGGTGCCAATCAGCAGAGCAATTGACATTTTGCTCCCAGATGCACAAATATTCACCCCGATGCACAAATATTCGCCATCACCATCTTGACCATGACCACTTGCTCCATCGGCACACCGTCTATGATCTACCCCGCTTGTACCGGGCTGGAGGTGCTTAGGAACCACTAAATCCACCACCATAGCCGCTGCAACCTCATCCTCCGTATCCATTTTATCCTCAAAATCACTACCCTGACAATATTCAGAGTCATCAATGTCTTCCGCGGATTCTCCCAGTATTAGTGCACGAGCACTAACTGATTTTCTTGCCATTTTCCCCTCATTTTTCACTTTTTCTCCGATCAAAATGCAAGAAAACTGTGCCTGCTATATCACAAGTCCGTATAAAGCTGTAACTGATCACCTGATCAAAAGGGGGGTCACATGTCGAGCTGAAAATAAGTCACATGACGTGAGGCCTCTAAAGCGGCCTCTAGGGTTATTTTACTTTCTCAGCGAGGCCGCAAAAGCGGCCTTCAGGGTTCAAAGGGTTAACAAATATCCCATAAAAAAAAACATGTCATTAAACATTAAAATAAATGTCTTCATGCAAATGATTTAAAATCTTATTAGTTATTGGCTCATCAAGAATCATACAGGTACCAAGTTTGATAGTAATCTGTCAATGGGTTCTGAAGATATTGCGATGACAATATATTTTTGGTCAGTGGTTTAAATATTTATCATAGAGGCGCTACAACAAAAAAGAACATTACAAAGGTAATCATGAGCAAATACAAATAATTGAACAAATCAAATACTGCATAATGGAACTCGTAACCAGCTTTGAAATTCAAATAAACATGAAAAAAACCAACCTCTTTAGCCAGCTTGGTCTTGAAGGCTTCAATGCGAGGGTCCTCCCCCGTGTCTGTGCCTCGGCTGACCATGGCATGAACTATGGTGTTCACCTTGCAGCTCCTTGTCCTGATCTCTTTTGTACACACAGCTTTGTGCGTCATCTGAGGCTTATCCGTTACCATGCCAACACTCCTATGCGATACCACATCCTCATTGGTTTGGGACACATCTACATCACTACCTCTTGCCTCTTGAGATGAGGAAATATCTGTCGGATACTTTTCTTCAGATTTTAGCTGGATGTTGTTGTTGTTGTTGTTGGTTGAGAGTTTGGAGTCGTCAGCAACCTTCTCTCCTTCAGGAAGAGTTCTTTGGTCTTCCCGTGAGTCTTCCAATGAGTCTTCCAGTGAGTCTTCCGGTGAGTCAGAAATGGAAGCAGCACTGTTTGCTATCACCTCGGCAACATAATCAGCTACAAATTCTGCAATGTCGGATTCATCTGTTCCAGCTTTATATTTGTCCTGTTTAGGGACTCCATCAGCAGGTATGTAACTTGTAGATGACTTTTCACAAGAATCTCCCTCATCCCTGGTGTCAATGGCTGATTGGTAATCTTCTGTTTCATTGCCAACTTCATCGATGACCATCCATGAGCTATCAACCATCGTGCCTTCCTCCTCTTTATCCACTACCTCAACATCATCACCATCTTCAACACTATCCTCCTCCGTGGTATCTTCCTCCACCACTTCTACTAGGATGACATCATCTTCAGCCTGATGGAGTGACCCTGATCTGTTGACTAGCTCTTCTGCTTCCATCCCTTCATCTTCCGCTTTCTCCTCGTCCTCCTCCCACTCCTCTTCTTCATCCTGCTCCTCCCACTTCTCCTCTTCTTCCTCCTCCTGACTCGCACCCTCTTCACTGGCAGTTATCATTTCCTCATCCTCAGCCAAAGCATTCAAAGACTTCACCGCTAAGGCACTCGAGGGCTTTTCCTCTTCTTCCCAGGGACTCCAGGATTCTTCTTCGAAGGAACTCACTGGCTTCTTTGCTTCAAATGGTCGGTTAATCATGGCTTTACCTGCTTCTCTGCTGTTGTCAAAGCCCTGTCCAGATAGTTGTGATTTGACTGCCCTTTGGTCAGTGCTTCCCAAAGGACTAACTAAACTGTGCCCTGAACCAGCTGCATTTGATTGGTCACTGCTATGATGAGCGAGATGGTAAGCCTCTTCTTGTGCTGTGGTGGATTCCTCCCAAGTGAGGGATGCTGCGGAGGTCTCTTCTCGCTCCTTAGGGGACTTCCGGGGGATCTCATCTTTGGGAGAGGTTTGCTTGGTGCCAACATCAGGGGTGCTAGTCTTAAACAGCTTCTTTTGGATCTCATCTGGGTCTTTATTTTCTGTTTGGACAATGAGTGCAAAAGTGACGAACAAATTAACCAACTGGATTATGATCATAAAACAGGATTCAATGTTTCTTGGCAAATGTTCAATATGGTGAACAAAGGGCATGATATCATTTCTCAAGTAAACATCATTTATCCAATACATTTTTTAAAATTAGTCTGTTCCATCATTTCTAGAAATGACAAAGAGTACAATATACAGGGAATTAGGATTGCTTTTCAGTTTTGATTTCACTGAAAAAAAAAAAAACATTCTTATCATGACTGTAATGGTAGAAGCTTGATAATATGAAGAGAAGTTAAAAACTGTAATAAAAATATTGGATTTGAAGTTAGTCGAGCCCTTCACCAAAAAGGGTGTTAGTTCAAACCAATACCAATTAGAACACACATTATTATCAATTATAATAGAATATTAAACATGTGGTGCAAATAAGGTGCATCTGCCCACATAGGGAAAAAGTCCAGAAATTTCTCAAGTTTCATCTGCAATGAGGTCGTAAAGAGGATCTCTTAGTCTGAAATGTTTTGCGTGGAGCTCTATGACAATTTACGAGGGCTTATTTGGGGGTTAAATCGCCCGAAGCTCGGCCTACCTTTCTCTTCTATCTTTCTAAAGTCATCAAAGTAACCACCACCCATCCTGCCCACTAGCGGTGAGATGTGCTTCCACTCCTCCTCCTCATCCTCCATGGGGAGAGGGTCCAGAAGCCACCAGCCTGGCTCCTCCTCCTCCTCCTCCTCTTCCCCCTCCCATTCATCATCCCCATCTGCATCAGAATCTACGGAGAATGCAGGGCTTGACATTAGCACTGGCCCACTGGCCACAACAATTTGAATTTATGCCAAATTATACTTGCCCAGATCCGAGTATCCAATTTTACAGAAATTGTAATGATGTTTTGGTTTAAAATTGTTTGTTTGCTGTTGTTGTTTTTTTGGGGTACCCTAATCTAGTGCTGTAACCGATCATCGGATCGGCATGCCGATCACGATCCGATCATACATGATCGGACCGTTTTTGCCGATTTCCGATCATGCAGAAAAAATCGGAAGATCGGATCGGCAAAAAAAAAAAAAAAAAAAAAAAAAAAAAAAAAAAAAAAAAAAAAAAAAAAAAATCCGTTTTTTTTTCTTTGGAAAATGATCCCAAAAAACATATTTTGGGAATATAAATGAATACCAAAGCAACATATATCCATATTAATAAGCCCAAGGTTATCTTGTATGGATATGCTTTCATTTAAAACTGATTACCTCTCCTTTTACAAAATTATTTGCGCCGATTTTGAGCTTAGTCCCATGTGTTTCTGAAAGGTTACGCCAAATTAATCACATGGGACTAAGCTCAAAATCGGTGTGAGTAATTTTGTAAAAGAACAGGTAATCAGTTTGAAATGAAAGCATACCCGTACAAGATTACCTTGGGCTTATTAATATGGATATATGTTGCTTTGGTATTCATTTATATTCCCAAATTGTGTTTTTTGGGGATCATTTTCCAAAGAAAAAAAAAACGATTTTTTTTTTTTTTTTTTTTTTTTTTTATAGCCGATCATCCGATCCCGATCATCGATCCGATTTCGAAGATCGATACAATTTTGCCGATCCGATCAAACGATCCGATCATCAAGGTCAGTTACAGCACTACCCTAATCCTATTTTGGGGAATACGGGTCACAAGAGAGAAAACTCTTATTTCTAGTAATTACTAGACAAGGCGATAGCCGTAATGTGTCTCGCCCACTTGCGCGCATTCATGACAACAAAGTTTGGTTAGAAACAGATGCAGGGTTGGAAAGTTATCAACCATTATAGAGTCTTGCAGGTAAACTTTCACATTTGACCTCATTTGACCTTTGACCTACGTATGTGATAATGCTGTTATCCGATCCGGGAACGATCCGATTTCCCGGCGATAATCGCTTCTGAGCCGGATCCGAGACGGATCCGAGAAATAAATTTTCTCGGTAGAAAATATCGGAAGATTTTGCCGACCCATTTTCTCCAGTAATTATTGAAAATGTGTATGTTTGACAGTCCATTAAGTAGTGTAATTTAAATAAAGAATGGGGGAATCAATATTGTTTACTTTATGAGTGGTTATTTTGGAGAAATTCTTGGTTCATTAATTCGTTTCGCAGTCGAAAATTGAACAGGATGCGCAAAATTGCTATTCATTTGAACGATATTGCCGACGGAAATGCACACAAAGTTAGGCCGACACTCTCGGGGAGACTTCAGATGTATATCTGTATGATCGAGCTGATCAGCCAGTGCATTCTAAAAGTGGCTCAAAATACGTATTTTGGTTATTTGCACCATGTTTAAATGTTTTGATATTCTACTTACATGATTGCATGGCGTTTAAAAGCTGAACAGAAAAAAACTGAGCCCCAAAGCAATGCATAAAACTACTAAAAAAATCGGTAAATAACAACTACATGTATCATAATACATAACAGATCGCGGATGAATCCGGCGTATGAAACAAAGACCCGTACACGAGCGAATATGCGTGAAACATGCCAGCAGTGCAGCGGCCCGAAAACTTGCTGCAAATGCTGCTACCGGTACCGTAACTACTTCAACCTTCCCTCACGAACGTGCTTTGGAAATTTATCGATATATTCAGCCCCGTTTTTCATTGTTTTGGGGGTATTTTTTAAAATCTGTTCAGCTTTCAAATGCCATGTTATCATGTAAGTAGACTACCAAAATTGTGTTGATCACAAAAAGGCTAATTTATAGCCACTTTTTGAAGGCTCTCACCAAGAAGATCGTACATATTTTCATGTGATGTTTCCCCGTGACTGGCCGGCTGAGTTCTGTGAATGTGTGGCGCTGAACAAACGATCGATTTCTAGGCCCAATTCACTTCGGAAAAAATACTTTTCTTGCGAAACTTAGTTAATTCTGAATAGTCTGTAACTGTTTTTCTGTAAAGGTTGATATGTGCATGCCTCAAAGCGTCAACATTGTTAATATTATTGGCATATAAAACAAGAAAGATAAGTCTACAACGCTGCATTTTTTTCAGAGCAAATTGCAATATTATTTTTTTCCGAGATCCGATCCGATCCGAGAATCTCGTTAGCGATTTTGAATTCTACCGATCCGA
Source organism: Echinarachnius parma (assembly GCA_037951105.1). Taxonomy (NCBI): domain Eukaryota; kingdom Metazoa; phylum Echinodermata; class Echinoidea; order Clypeasteroida; family Echinarachniidae; genus Echinarachnius; species Echinarachnius parma. The sequence goes on from JBAMJV010006152.1 coordinate 43,033, forward strand.
GATCGATCCGGGATTTTTTCTTTACCTAACAGCATTAGTATGTGACCTTTGACCCCAGAACATCATGGAGGCCAATATAGGGCATCTATCAATCAAGTTTGGTTACAAACAGATGCAGGGTTGGAAAGTTACCAAACGTAATATCTTGCCCCTAAACTTTCACATCTGACCTTTGACCTACTTATGTGACCTTTGACCCCAGAATATCATGGAGGCCAATATAGGGCATCTACCAATCAAGTTTGGTTACAAACAGATGCAGGGGTGGAAAGTTATCAACCGTAATAGACTCTTGCAGGTAAAATTTCACATTGGACCTCATTTGACCTTTGACCTACTTATGTGACCTTTGACCCCAGAATATCATGGAGGTTAATATAGGGCATCTACCGATCAAGTTTGGTTACAAACAGATGTAGGGTTGGAAAGTTATCAACCCTATAGACTCTTACCCCTAAACTTTCACATTTGACCTCATTTGACCTTTGACCTACTTTAGTGACCTTTGACCCCAGAATATCATGGAGGTTAATATAGGGCATCTACCAATCAAGTTTGGTTCAAAACAGATGTAGGGTTGACTCTTACCCTAAAACTTTCTCATTTGACCTACTTATGTGACCTTTGACCCCAGAATATCATGGAGGTTAATATAGGGCATCTACGAATCAAGTTTGGTTACAAACAGATGTAGGGTTGGAAAGTTATCAACCCTAATAGACTCTTACCCCTAAACTTTTCACATTTGACCTTTGACCTACTTATGTGACCTTTGACCCCAGAATATCATGGAGGCCAATGTAGGGCATCTACCAATCAAGTTTGGTTACAAACAGATGCAGGGTTGGAAAGTTATTCACATTTTTGTAAGCGTCACGGACAGACGGAGGACAAACGGACACAATTTGGATCCCTTAGTCTCCCTCCACCTACGGTGGGCTCAACAAAAATGAACACACACACACACACACATTGTTCATCCACTCCAGCCTCATGAGAATTAACACACTGTAGACATAGGGGAATTTAGATTAACACCATAACACAAGGAAAAGTTATTGGGTCATGGGAAAGAGTTGTGATTAATCAAAAAGTTGTGATTAAATGCAAGTTAGAAAAAGCCTCTTTTTAGTAACTAGTCCCCTACTAGGTTTAGCTAGTTGAGCCTTTTGACAACTAAAAAGCTAACAGGGTATCATTAAAACGGGCAAAGGGGTTCATTTTTGGAGATAAGTGAAAAGTTAGGTTAGAGTAATCTAGATACACTGCAAACTTACTAAAGTGTTAATTTCCATTATTCCCAGAACGATGCACATTTGAATTAAGAAAGCAAAGGGTAATGATGTGTTACATTTATGAAGAAAAAATAGTATTATAATCCATTAAGTACTGGTCCCGAAAATATGATCTAGAATTGGGTGTATGAAGAATGCATGCTATTCCATCATCATATCATCTACAATGTGTTAATTGCTCTAAAGGACTAGCCCAATACTACAAGTGAAGTGCAAAAGGCGAAAAGGGGCATTTAAGAATTCAAGAAATGATCATAGATGAAATGTAAAATCGTGTCCTGCATGAAATAAATCTAGAAAGATTACAAATTAAAAAGGCTGAACATGAACCCTTTACCTTTGGCTGGCTTCTTTGTCACTTCCCCACTTGTGCCTGATGCATTCTGGGATGCCTTGCCAGGTGCATGATGGGAATCCTTGTCCAGTGCAATCTGGAAATCTTTCTTGGCCTCTGGAGATTTTGCCTGCGTTCTGCTAGTAGAAGCAATTTTTGTATCAGCGCTTGATAAATCCTGCCGCATATCCTAATGGGAAAACAAATTTAATTCATGTATGAAATTATTTGCCTGAATATGTTTTGTTTTGTTTTTTACCTTTCAACTACTAATTTTATTCATACAAAGTCATAAATGTATTTTAATTTTAATCTTCCTTCAATTCCTTCCTGCTGATGTGGTCTTTTTATGTGTGCCACTTAATGCAGCTTCCATAAACAGGTTTTGAAGCAGATAACCTTGCAGCATATCCTTGGAAATAGTTAAGCACAATTAAATCAAATTGAGATAGGAACTGTCACTTTTATACTAACCATATATATGATTATTCTTTTTTTGTACTATTGAAATACATTGATACATTTAAATAGTGATGGCAGATTGATACACTCTGTCACTCTCAAGAATTTTAAGCATTAATGCTTTTACAGTGTCAGTCAATCTTCAGTTTTCATGATGGGATGTTTTCCCAATTTGTATGTAAATATACTACCGTATTTGCTGGTGTATTAACCGCACCTTTTTCCATACAGAAGAACTTGCAAAATGGGGGGAGCGGTTAATATACAGAGATGGAGAAAACAAAATTCAGGAAAATACCACATGGCTATAATATCAGTTTATGCGGAGTGAAAAGCTTCTTATCATAGGCTTTTCTGTTATGAATTATATACTCCAATCAGAAACAAGTACATGTATGTGATTTGTGTTGTTGTTATTGTTTTGTGTACTTAAAGCTTACAAAAGTTGGGTGGAAATCATGGAATTTTATTATTGTGCAATGATTCCCAGCGCAGTTTTATTAATTATCTAGAATTTTTTGTTTCTCTTCAATAACAACCCAAAGTTGGGGATGCGGTTAATACACAGGTGCGGTTTATACACCAGCAAATACGCTAAGTACATCAATTCTAGGAGGAATGAATCTCTCAGAACGCAGTATGTATGTAGCATGTACCTCTATTTCTTGCCAGGCCAGCAACACCACATCCTTTTCGATCTTAAAGATGTCTCCCTGACGGAAGAATTCCTTGAGTCCTCCGAGGTACTTGATGCCTTGGCGCAGGTACGGGGACATGCTCATGAAGGCACTTAGAACGCGCTTGTCTGTCACCTCCATAGGGCCATGTTGCTGAAGAATGATCCCAAAAGTACTGATATGAGGGAAAGAATGGAGAAATACATGAAAATCAATGAATAATTAACAAGAGAACCGTTCAAATTGTTTGCTTTTGTGTGCTTGACTTATTCCAACATAATGTTGCTTTTAAGAGAAAAGGAGTCAAATTTTGTCAAAACCTACACTTGAAACATACAAAGTTGTTCTAGAACTGAAACACAAGTCCTATTTTGAGAGAAAAGACATAATTTCTTATTCTCGCACACACACAAATATTTGTGTATAGTAAGAATCCTACTCTCAATGATCAACTTCTGAATTAAGTTTATAATCAGTGTGCAAAGAAAGCAAGAAAAATCAATGCTCAATGCTTGTTATCATTCATTATAGCCAGAGATAAATTGTATTTCCAAGATGGCCCTCTTGGCAAGTAAAAATCAAGACTTATCAATATTTGGTAGCCCGAAACAGGATTTGGGTGATTCAAGACAAAGAAATTCTTTGTTTTGTTGCAAGCGTAGAAGGGCAAGTAAAATACATCATGAATGAACCTACCGATACAGTTCCTCCTTTTCTGCCTTGTTCAGATGAGCGTTCTCTGTGACCGATGATTTGCGGACAGGCGTGTCATTTGGTCCTGGCCGAAAGAGAGGTGGAGGAATCCTTGGCGATGACAACGAATGTCCCACATCCTGGGATGAAGCAGGCGAGGGTGGGGAAAAGGGGCCACCCTGGGTGTAATACGTCATTCCCTGGCTTGGAGGTTGGCTAGTGGTGGGGGATCCCCCAGAAGGGTGGCGCACATGGACACTCGACTTGGCGTTGGAGATGAATGTGGGGGTCGCCTGAAAGGCGGGCTGGAAGGTGGTGACCGGCATAGTCATCATGGAAGGGACTGTTTGCGGGGGCAAGAAAGCCGGCTGCCGCAGCAGAGGCTGTGGAGGGCCGCTGGTATACATGGTGGGGGAGGTTTGCTGCATCATACCAGGTCCATCGTAGGGCATCGTAGCATTGTACTGCCCTGAAGTAGTCTGAGCATGGTACTGGGCTACGTTGGTAACGGTCCTGTACTGGCCAGGGTTGGACGCATACCTTTTTATTAAAATTGAGATTGGAAAAATTGAAAGTATGGTTCCCATTCAGGACTGGTCCCAAAAATATGTGGGCTAGTGTCTATGGAAAGCGCATGTTTAGCAAAATTAATTTGTCTTGAATGGGTTAAAAAATGCTAAAGGGGAATTTCATCTCCTTCACCTAGATGTGCTAAAACCCAATTGCGCGCATTCATTCCAACGAAGCTTGGTTACACCTACTTATGTGACGTTTGACCCCAGAATATCATGGAGGCCAATATAGGGCATCTACCAATCAAATTTGTTTACAAACAGATGCAGGGTTGGAAAGTTATCAACCCCAATAGACTCTTACCCCAAAACTTTCACATTTGACCTCATTTGACCTTTGACCCCAGAATATCATGGAGGCCAATATAGGGCATCTACAAATCAAGTTTGGTTACAAACAGATGCAGGGTTGGAAAGTTATCAACCCTAATAGACTCTTACCCCAAAACTTTCACATTTGATCTCATTTGACCTTTGACCTACTTATGTGACCTTTGACCCCAGAATATCATGGAGGCCAATATAGGGCATCTACAAATCAAGTTTGGTTACAAACAGATGCAGGGATTGAAAGTTATTCAAATTTGTGTAAGGTCACGGACGACGGACGGAGGACAGATGCAATTTGGATCCCTTAGTCTCCCTCCACCTCGGTGGGCTCAACAAAAATGTGAAAACTTATGATTTTACTTGACCAATCAGGCCAGTACAGACAAACTTTGACGATAGTTCAATTTCCACTCACCCCCACAAAAAAATGTGATTTTTAAAAGACAAAATAAATATGCATTTTTTAAATAGAGAAATTAAGTCTTGGAAAACAGAACTGATATCTTACCCTTGCCTATTGGGATACATCCTTCATTGGTGCACAGCTAATGGCAATGCAGAAAGAACTCCTGTGTAATTTACTAATTTAGCAAAAAAAGGAGAGAAAACAAAAAAATCTGAATTAAATATTGATGAGATTCAAAGCTGAATTTACATTTGACTGCTTGAATTTGAATCATTTACAAATACAATACAATGAAAGATTGATTTTGCAAATACTGTAACATTTCATTTTCCAAACATTATTAGTAGGAAACTCTGCAGTCGGCCACACAGGTGAACTCGACCCGTCGGCCACATACGTTCAAACACTCTGGTACGTAGCACGCCCCATATGGAATCATGAATTGCTGATGCAACGCATCCCCGGGGGGGGGGGGGGGACTCATATATTAATGTAAGACGGGTATGTGCAATCTTACAAGACCCCCGTTTTCACACCCGATTGCCACTCTCAAGATACCCGATTTTCAAAAATTGCCGCTCTATAGATCCCCTGAATGACTTGGCTAGGTAGTTGAGTAGCGCCAAGTCCATTATTCTTCTTCTAGACCACCATTTGAGGGTTTCCGGGGTCTTTGGTAGCTCAAAGTCCATGTATTTTGTACTAGTTTTAGTCTGTTCCTTAGAGTTAGACCCCTTGAACTCTCGTTTCAGGGTTTTTGTAGCTCCAAAGACCCTATATTTTGTGCTTGTAGCTGCAGCTCTTATGACCCCTATTTCAGAGTTCCGTGAGGCACACCCCCGTCAAAAAATAATTTGAGAGCCCCCCCCCCCCCCCCCCCCCCGGGCACTCATCCTGCACTTATTAAAGGGAAATGCCAGTAGTGGAAAATAACTTTATTGCCCGAACTAATTGATTAGTATTGTTGAAATAGCATAAAAAGGGCCGTGTGTGGACAAATCTGAACGTTAGTATCGTTAAGTGCAGAAATATCAGTTAAAACGTTTTTGAAAGCCGTTGATATTGAGCCTAAATTCACCGGCGGTTTGGCCCGTCTGTGCTGGCCACATAGATACGCTCGTTCGAGCGATTCGCTCGTGCGAATTACCATGTGCGCATTTGCCATAGGATTAACACGCATCGCACGAGGCTGTAATATTAACATACAACCATCGGCGAGATATCAATCCGCAGTAGATAGCTTTATAATTTACCAAATATATCAATTAGCCCGGGGGGGGCACTCGAATTATTTTTTGACGGGGGTGTGCCGCACGGAAATCTGAAATAGGGGTCTTAAGAGCCGACTACAAGCACAAAATATAGGGTCTTTGGAGCTACAAATACCCTGAAACGGGAGTTAAGGGGACTAAGGAGCAGACTAAAACTACCAAATACGGGCAAAATACATGAACTTGGAGCTACCAAAGACCTACGGAAACCCTCAAATGGTGGTCAAGGAGCTGACTAGAAGAAGAATAATGGACTTGAGGCTACTTAACTACCTAGCCAAGTCATTCCGGGGGTCTATGGAGCGGCAATTTTTGAAAATCGGGTATCTTTAGAGCGGCAATCGGGTGTGAAAACGGGGTTCTTTTAAGCGGCACATACCCGTCTTACATTATACACGAGTGCCCCCCCCCGGGTCAATTAGTAGGCGGTTTCCAGGCCAAATTTGTATCATCCCGTATTAGTAAAAACATATTCTTTCACATGATTGGTAATTAAGAGCATACATTTCATTTTTTGTGTGTGGAGCGTTTCCCACTACTCTACTGGCATTTCCCTTTAACTCTACAGAGCGCCAGCGCAAGCGCTGGCACTCTGCAGAGTTACCTGCACACGTATCACAATTCTAAATCAGACTCAAAGACAAGTGACAGAATAAGCAGCAAAGTTTATTGTTGTCATTAATAAAAACCCAACTTAGAAAATAGAAATGAAGTCAGAAAAACTAAAGACAGTTAAGAAGTCAGAATAGAACTTAGTCTTACTAAGAAGGGCAGAACAGAAAAATATGAATGATACAAAATAACAGTTTGTAATGTTGATGATTGGAAAGGTTACGAAATAATTTTACCGAAGAGGAGGCACTGTTTTTCTTTCTTGTAACTCGAGTTGAAATTGTCGAGCTCAGTTGATAGCCACTGACGAATTGAATTGACACAGCTCTCACAGACTGACACTGCACACATTCACAGACACTGACACACAACTCTCAAACTTCACTGTCACGGTACAAGTTGAAAACAACTAAATTTAGATTGGAAAGTTGACTTCACCGTCCGTAGTGTTGATGACTATAGTTGCGTCTGCATGCAGCTTGCAGATCCAGGTAGAATTCAAATTGGTACTGTTGTTTTATTCTTGAGCTGAGTCTGAGATGAGGGCTCCAATTTCAATACATCATGTTTCTGAAATTCTGGAGCTGACATCGATTCGTCACGCACACAAGTGATCGATGGCGCAGCTGCATGCCCAATTTGACCGAGCTGAAATGTACGGCTACGCGTTTTACGGCCTGCTTCAAGACGGTCCAAACAAGCAGCACAGGCCGGCCGCGCCAGGCCTGTAAATAATCGGTCGTAACCGTAAAATACATACCCGATATGCTACAAAATACACGTGCATCTGATTTTGAGATGCGCGCGCTATTCGGTACGGTACCCGCACACGTGGGCCGGCCCTGGGATAATTAATTAGAGACACAGGCAACACGATGGGCCTGGAGCTGGGCCTAGCATTGTCCTAGCCTCCTCCAGCGCGCGAAACTATAAACAATGAAATCGATTTTTGTTCGCATCTTCGCTAAAAATCGATCATAAAATCGATTTTAGTATTTAGTGAAACACCCTACCTGAAATCCATGGGATGTAGGGCCCGGGGACGAAACTAAAATTGAAATTGAACAAATTGAAGGGCCCGATCTCAAATCGCCCTGCTTGGGCGCGAATTTTCTGGGCCTCTCTTTCGACTTTCCATTTTTTATTCGTTTTATTTAGCGGGATGGATACAATTTGTTCAAAGGAGAGGGTGTGGGGAGAGGAGCGCACAAGGGGGGGGGGGGGGGGGGGCGGGGGTCCTTCTATAGGGGAGATGCGGGTGAGTTGAGCCACATGGAGAGTTAATCCACCCCCTCTAACTTCCATTGAGAATTATACAAAAATTATCTGGTGCCCTCTTGTGTTACCCTTTAACATACTTGTCTTTTTAGCAATAGCAGATTGAAGAGCTGGAGCATGATACAGGAATGCCCCCCCCCCCCCCCCCCCCCCCCCCCCCCAATTCTTCAAAATACAGAAAAAGTGAATTTCCAAGTTTTAGGTTTGGCCATCTCTACTACTTACATGAAAGCAATTAGACAGGCAACTTTTCATTTATGATGTTGACCATTTTCATTTTGATGAAAGTTGATGAAGAGTTGCATTGCACATTTTAGAAAAATGTATTTAATTCTAAAAAAATGGCCACCTAATGGAGGGTTGAGCCATACAGCATACGGAGAGTTGAGCCATGATTGGGTGTATAGGGAAATAACACATTTTGAATCTAGCGGTCCTTAAAAAGTATTAAAATCCCATCGCATGGCAAAACTGGAGCATAATTACGTTGTAATACAAGTTATTTTGTTGGTATTTTGATTTGAGAGATTCTTTTTGGTGTATTGATAACTTTATAAGAGTTACTATTTGATGTGATTCTTATATGTATGTTTCCAATGCCGTTGGAGAGTTGCACAAGTCTCCCACTGACATGGCACAAGTCTCCTCGTACCGCAGGAGAGATGAGCCATTTTACTATTATTTTGTAATCGATTATTGCGTTTGTACGCAATGTTCATGAATAAAGCTAGCTGATGTAAATACAAGCCCAGTAGTTGTGTTTTAGTATGATACAAACAAATCCTTCCAAACTAAGATTTATTTGGAAATATTGCTAATAACAAAAAAAATGGCTCAACTCACCCGCATCTCCCTAAAAAAACGAATGAAGCCATCAAAAGGCAACAAGAACAACTACCATGAACAACAAACTAACAACATCAGCAGAAGCAGTAGCCACAACAATTAAATGTCTTCATTTTAAATCAAATCTGCCCAGTGTTGTAACATAGGCGTACTCAACAAAAAGACAAAAAAAAAACAACAACAACATTTTGTCCTGCACGGTAAAACTAGAAATGGACAAAGGAAAACTATAAAATAAAGGAATAGTATACAAATGTAATATTTGGATAGTTGAGTTCTGGTAAAGAGAGTACAGTTTTGGTCAAACTGAATTTTAGTAACCAAAACCTGCACCATATACATTACAAACTATAATAACTCCACCATGCTCGAAATGAATAAAACATTACTAATGACTAATTAAACGCCGGTTATCATTCAAAAAGAGCCGTTAAAACTCAAGAGGGCGCTCTCTAAACCCTCATCGGTTTCAACCATTTTAAATAAAATATTGTGCATGTTTTGTTGAAATAGTTATTAGATAGAGAGATAATCAACAACTATTTAAAAACCTCTTTTGTAAATTTTTGAAAAGAGGAGGTATTTTCAAAATTGTCGAATATTGTGGGGCCCCACAATTACAAATGGTTATGTTTATGGATATTTCAGCCATTTCTGAACCGATTTTGATCAAATAAAGTTTATTCTGTCATTGAAATTTTATGCTCTTTCGAATTTGACACTCAGTTTTTCATTATCTCACACAAACAAATTATTTTGTGTAGCGCCCTCTATACCAAGACTGAACTATCCCTTTAACCCTAAACAAAACAAAATAGTTTTGATTAAAAGTGGTTCAGAAACAGATATATCCGATTGGAATCTAATGTGGGGCCTACATTTATTCGCTAAATCAACAAAATATCATTTTCGAAAAATATACTAAAGCGGTTTTTAAATAATTATTGTTGATGATCTCTCTACTATATATATATTAATTATTTTAAGAAAACATCACATCCCAAAATGTTAATGGTTGTAACATAATATTATTTTCGTGCCCCTCCCCCCCCCCCCTCCCCCCCTCCCCTCCCCCCCCCCCCCCCCTCTGAAAAAAAAACAGTGCAAAATTGTAACGGGGAGCGAAGCGCGCAACCACTAAGCCCGACTACGGGACGCGGAGCACCCATGTGACGGGGGGGGGGGGGGGGGGGGGGTGTCCTTGTTATAGCGAGTTTTTATATAGTCGTGTAACGCCTAAATTTAAGCATTGTTATCATGTGCGTCGATACTTACGTATAATACCAATTCATCTGGGGGGATGAATGAATAGATCACCCCCCCCCCCCCCCCCCCGATGAATGGGTATCAATTACAGATCGACGTCCATGATTGTTATTATAATTTGCATGAATAATTCGCAATTGGCCAGTATTTATTCAATAAGATTTTGGTTGTATGTAGGCCTACTGATCTGTCAACCTATAGCCACTTCAATAATAATTGCGTTGGATTTGAATTGATCATGATGGTTCAGTTTTGGTATTGCACGTTTTAGATAATGAAAAACTGGGTGTAAAATTTGAAATTTGAAATTGAATTATTGTGGACCCCACAATAATTACAAATTATTATATTGGATATTTCAGCCGTCTCATGTGTACCGATTTTGATCAAACAAAGTTGATTCTGTCATTAAAATTGTGTGCTCTTCCAAATTGTACAATAATTTTTCATTACCTCACACCATTGAAGTATACCACTACGTATGGTATACTTCAATGCCTCACACACAAATGATTTCTTGAAGCGCCCTCTATACCAAAACTGAACTACCCCCTTTAATAAGCACTATATAGCCTACAACGTGGGTCTTTTTAAACGTCTTGATGATAGGGTAAGGGTTAGGGTAGCCTTTAAAGGGACAGGTCCACTTTTACAAAACGTCTGAACAGCTTTCAGTTGACGGATGGGGATCAATGTAACACGCAAAAAAAAAATCAGAGCGAACAGCCCTCTAATTTGGATTCTACGAATGAAAAACGAATGCGTCCCTCCATTTAAACTATATATCGGTCAATAAAGGAGTTCAACTGATTTAGCATAATATTACAACAATATAGTACTAATTCTCGTAAAGGTATTGTGAAGCCGACATTTGTTAACGTATGTCACACAAAAAGATCTCAAAAAGAAAGAATATATAATTACATGTAGTCAGTTTAAGCGATGTTTGGGTATTTTGCTTGGTAAACGCTCACACATAGTACTTATGCGCGAGTCACGTAGCTAGCTAGCGCGGGTCACGTAGGGGTCATGCATACCGATCTGGCACTCCGTGAAATCTATGTACGAACTTACTCACCGGCCGAAAATACTTATGTACCTAATTAACCGACGTCCCTCAGTTTATTCAGTTTTAGGTCTATAACTCCACGAAAAAGAGATTTCAAGCCCTAATTTTTTCAGGCATGCTATTAAATGACATTTCCTTTCATATAAGACAATAACCTCGCAACTTTTGAATTTTGGCTTGCAAAAGTGGATCTCTCCCTTTAACAAGACTTCGTGTCTCAAGCAAGCAATGGATCAGGAACGACTGAACGCCTGATGGAGGCTATCTGACGAGTGGTGATTGTGCAGGGTATTCGCGCTGTCCAGTCGTTCCGGCATAATGCATACTATACCGTGCATTCAACTCAGCTCAGACGAGACATGCCTTGTCAAGAGGCTAGGGTTAGGGCTGACAGGAACCTGATTGGCTTGGGTCAATTAGTGGCAACCAGTTCAAGTTGGTGACCTTAATGGGGCCCAGGGGCAGATCCCCCAGAAGTTATAGTTAGTATAACTAACATTTTGATTTCTAAAAAAAAAAAAAAAAAATCAAAAGATGTGTGCCTTTTATCATATAAATGGATAAAAACATTTATACATATTGTTTTACATTAAGCTTATTTCAGGATCTCTGTATAAGAAGTCCCTGGTCGATGCTTTGCCAACGGTTCATTCCTATCATTTCGCACGACAGCACATCCCTAAACCAGATCATCTTAATTTGTGTTGCATCTTTCCCCCCTGAGCACTAGCAGAGTTTTGACCACTAGTCAGATGATCAAAATTTGGTTCCCTATTTTGGGGGATTATAACCCCTGCCTGACAGCCTACCCCTATATTCCACACGCCCCCCCCCCCCCCCCCCGGCCCCCAACTACCCCTAGATCCGCCCCATGCTCTCTATTATGCCACGCCCCCTTTATCAACACCATGTAAATACGGATGTATTAATTCGCCGTTCAGTCCTTTCTCGTGTAATTTTTGTGTATATGTTATACTCTAGTACACGGCACTTCCTTTACATGTAACAATAATCGGTGGACTTGAATGAATGGCAAAATATGGAGAAAATAAACAGAAATTGTATGATAATTATAAACTATTTTGTTGAAGGCCAGCTGATGCGCACTGATATTGGGCAATAGGGCTTGTGTTGACTTCGTGCATGCACTTACTTTGCATATGTTGTGAACGTTACGTACCGTGTGTATACAATTCCCAATGCATGCACGAATTCGAGTGTGGATTTGTATTGTACGGAAAATATATATCCCCGGCTGTGAAAATATTCGTACACACTTCGGTTCCATTCATCGGTATGACGGAGGTCAAGCAAGCGTGGAATTCACGAAACGCATGTACGATCTTGCAGAATTGGTTCTCCGTTTGTCAGTTACATCGCTGGTTTGCCTTGATTCATAGAACTTATTGCAAATTCGATACTGTATCTGGCTGATCCTGTCAAGACTTTGGCTGTTATGAGCAAAACTTCCGCTGAAACCCTCCGGGAAATGGAGAGTATGGACGGAGACGACGAGCGCTCTGATCGAAGCGCAAGCCCGCGAGCACTCGTACTCGTACTAAAACACGACAGACAGGAAGCAGCAGTAGTTACTCACAAAGCGCGCAAAGCGGGGAGTTGTCAACAGCCAACAACCACGGCCACACAGACGCGACGGAGCACTCGAGCAACAACAATGGCTGTGGAGATCGCGATGATCGCGCCTCAGGCTCAGCCCCAACCTGGCTCGGAACATAAACAACACCACCACCATCAGCACCACCACCATCGTCATCACCATCATCATGCACACGCGAAAAAACAAAATAATAACGGTGATCAAGTCCTTCGCAGTGTGCATGATCAGGACAACCAGGAAAGCACCATCGAGAACGATAAATCGAAGAAGAGACGACGACCGCGGAGAAAGAACCGAAAGTGGAAACCGTACACGCTGTTGAGCTGGGAAGAACGACAACAGCGGGACGAGGAGGAATCTCGGAGGGCGTCGCTGAAGCGATCAAACCGTCATACCCCGTACAACACCACGCAGTTTCTCATGGAGGACCACAAAGTTGAAACGCCCGACCTCAGCAGCATGGGAGCGTACGACGAAAACCACGAGATCATGTCGTCGTCGGACGAGATCTTCGAGAACGAGAACAATGACGACGAATACATGGTGCGCAATTTCACGGCAGTTTACGACGAGGTGCAGTTGGAGCGGTTGCAGCAAATGTCGAAGGAACAGCTGGTGAATGAGGTGCTAGAGTTGTCCAAGAAAGTTTCGGAATTGGAGGAGACGATACGACCGAGCAGCGGGAGCGGTGGCGGCAAGGAAGACGGAAGGCAGTCGAGTGGTAGCGGCGATGAACCCCCGAAAGAGGAGGACACGATATCGAGACAAGATAGCAATACTAGCGTGCATGAATTGGAAGAGACGGTGAAGCAATTAAAGGAGGAGAACAGACAATTACGGACACGGAGAAGTGTGCAGCAGAAAGAATGATTCAATGTTGAGTGACATTTCTTTCATTGAAAACTGATACAAGTACCTTTCATAATTGAGTGAAAGCTAACTTATAATTCAACTTGTCAAAATGTGCTGCTTTAAAATACAAACTTGTCCATGCCCTGTTTACAACAGTACCAAGAATAATATTGACTGAATTATGAGACTTTATCTAAATTTTTGTTCTGGACTTCTTTTTTTAAGCCTCGTGTTTCGGGTTCAATTACCAGCAAAGCAAAACTTTCTTCTTTTTTTTGGTCGGTTTTAGGTTTGAATTTACCTTATTAATTTTCTTATGCAAAAGACGAATAAATACAAAATACATTGCAATTGTTTTTGAATTTTGAAACTGCATTATAAACATCAAAAGGAGTTACTTCCTATTTTAAATTAAAACGTGCCAGACTCACTGTCAGTATTTTACTAGAAGTACATTGTTATTTATGTGACATAGTTTTAAATTGTTTCCCTTGTCCGATGTTGACCATTAACCAGTACCTTGTCCTTGTAACTATTAGTTCATGTTATGCTGCTATATATTATAGATGTTGTATGTGTCAACATCACTCCTTGAGCATATTTAAAGCCCAAATTGCATGTGACTTACATCTTTTCTTCCCTTAAAATTTCAGAAAGTTTTGTTAAAATTTGTTTGCAAAGAAAATTGAAACATTTAAAAAAGTTTCCTCCGTTTGTCATGTCAGTTAGTAACATTTAAAAGAAAAAACACTAGATATTACCTTCATGCCATTAATCATTTAATTAACAAATTTATGTGACAACATTTCACATTTAATTCACATTCTCAAGACTAACATTTCTTGATTGATTCAAATTGATTATTCGATTTGTGATAAAATTCAGTTAATGTGACATTGAAATGTGTTAAGTATGAATCAATATAATGGATTTGTTTACCATAGAAAATCCATTAATGTCCCCAAGATATAAAGTTTAGCCGAATTCCAATGAATGTACCCTTACTTATTAGTGTTGTCTTTATGAAATGTGCTGTCCTTTGACTCTTGAAGATACATAAAATGATGCATATTAAATGATGAACACTAACATAATTTGATATTTTGTCTTTTTAAATCGTTTTAATTATAAAAATAAATAAATGTTTACCGTCAGTTAAAACTACATTTGTTATTGTCAAATATTGATCTATACTACACTTGAGTAGTGGTACTTCCCGAAATGCCCCATGACACTAAATTGGTTGGTTTTCATTCCATTTGAAAGTTCATTGAATAAAACATGTGAAATGAAAATCATTCCCTTTCCGGCTTTCAAATGCTCTCATTACTGTATGTAGTTGTAAAAATTTGATTTCAAAATATTTGATTTTTATATAGTCTAGCCAAACGATATCTTGACTTTTTTTTTAAATACGTAAAATGCTTACACACTTTTAAAAAAAAAAATCAAGAGGTTTTTAAATAGTTGTTGATGATATCTCTATATAATCATTATTTTATCAAAACAGTCATGCACAATTTTGTATGAAAAATGGTTGATACCAATTATTCTTTTAGAAAGCGCCCTCTTGAGTTGTAACTGCTATTTTTGAATGATAACCGGGTTTTTACTTAGTCGTTTGTAATTTTCTATACCTTTCGACCATGGCGGAGTTATAAGTTTTATAACTATTAGTTTGTACTGTTATGTTGCATGTTTTGGTTAATACAATTCAGTTTGACCAAAGCTCAACTATCCCTTTAAGTTAATTATATTGATCAAACATTTGTCAAAATATAAATTTATTTCATCCTCTTAATTCACTAAAAATCACATTTACAAACAAACCATGCAATATGTTAAATAATTGTCCACGACTTCACATAAACTTAAATAAGTCTACACAAAATTAGAAGTCTATTTTCACATTACTTGGCCTGTTTTTAACCTTCGTCCTCTTTATTCTCCTTGTTAGTTTATATCGTCTGTCTTCTGTAGTTCTGTGATTATTTTGCTCCCCCCTCTCTTGCATCGTCTTTCTTGTCATATTCCTCCAAATACGCCCGCTCCGTTTTATTTTCGTCGAATGATCCTCATCCTTGCTTTCTGTCTGTATTGATTTCTGTATAAATATTTAATTTGCCTTGATCTCTTTTCGAGCTTATTTGTTCTTTAAAGGGACTTAGTAACATTGTCCAAATCCTCGAAATATAATTTTAATTCTAGCGGTTCCCTCATAGTCATACCTTGTTGTATTCGTATTACCAATAAAATCATGGGACAGGTTTCGTTTTTTCAAATTTCCCGTTACAAAGATATGTACGATCGAAGTATTCAGATAAGAAAAACTCAGGTGGAGTTTTTCTTATACCGTGTACAAAGTAAGTGCAGTGAGTTAGTGACTATCCCTTTGCATTTTCGCTCATTACTTGGCCATGCAATGTCCATTTGACTTGAAATTTTCACACAATAACCTGTGGACATATGAGATAACAACAATACCCCATTGCATCAACCATTCATCACTTTTTGCACTTTTGCACTAGATCCCTTCAATTCAGCTCTTTATCTTGTCATTTTGTCTTTGTTTTCTTGACCTTTTTACCCTTAACTCCTGCTTTCCTTTTAAGCTTCGTTTTCTTTGTCTTTACGGTTTACCTTTCTCATCGTATTTATTTTATTTGTACGTGTTTCCTTTTTTTAAATGTCATTTTCCCATTCCTTCATTCGTCTTTCTGCATTATTTATTATCATAATGGGTTAAACCCATTATTCGCGTTTAAACTGCCCATTCTTCATTTTCATTTCCTCTTCGTCTAATCCATTCTGTAACTTCTTCAACAATTCATTCTCAGTTTCTCCAACTCTTCCTCGAACTTCCTCCTCAGTCCCCCCCCCCCCCCCCCCCCATTCCTCGGTCTCCAATTCTTCCTCTATCCATCTGCTTTTACTTTTCCTTCCTCCACTTCTTCTTCATCCCCATGTCTCCCCCCTCCCATCATCTTCCAACGTCTTCTTTTAGGCTCCCGATATTATTTCGCCTCCAACCTCCGTTTTCTTTCTAACCCATTTAATTCAAATACAGTCACGTAAGGCAATCTGCTTGGGAGGGGCGGGGAGGGTAGGCTAAATCGCTATCTTTCTTCATACATGTATTTTAATTACAAAGTGAATGTTCTGTTTGCTTGACCTTTATGAAGCGAATGGTGCATTTAAATACACCAGAATCTGCGTTGTGCATGGAACGTGTTTCAGGCTTATCTTTTGCAAGATAGTGAACATTATTAGCTTCAAACACGTTTTAAAACAATGATTCTGGGCTAGATAATTGCACCCCAGGCTTATTTATACAGTAACAAGATGTGTGCATGTAAATGCAATGCAACCATGTTCTACTAAATGAATTCATTTTAATATTTTGTTCTGTGGTCCAGTCGGGCAAGTAAATTAAATACTTATTTTAATGACAGGGCCCATATTCACAAAAGCCTGCTAGCTAAGTTTCATGCTAAGTCTATTTTGGATGATGTGGCTAGGTATTAAACAAATTTAGTTTGTTTACTATACGGTTAACTTGGGTTCCTATAGACTAAACCAGTTGACCCTAGTTGGGTACTAGGAAACTGTTAATTGCTCACTAAACCGTATCATTTGAAATAGACTTATAGCATGGAACTAAGCTAGCGGAGTTTTATGAATATGGGGCCTGGAAAGTGAGTCCAGTATGTATCCCCAGTCAAAAGAAAATACATGAACAAATCTGTTCATCATTATTTTATTTGGTTGCTCAATGCTCATTAATTTGGGCCAGAATTATAATGACTTTTGGTGCACCAATTCAGGGTAGCGTTGCTAGGGGCAAGTGGGATGAGGGCAATAAAATAAATTATATGGTACAGACCCCCCCCCCCCCCTTCACTCTGATCAAAACTTGCTACGCCACAGGAGGCACCTACGCCCCCCCCCCCCCCCCCCAAAAAAAAAAATAAATAAATAAAAAAATAAAAAAATAACAATAACAATAACAATTAAAGAAATACAAAAAAATAAATACAAAATAACAAATTGAATTAAATATTTAATATAGCGCATCTAGTACAGGTATTCGGAGAATGATTACTTCCCAATACCCCCATTAATTTGACCCAAACAATGAAAAAACACCTGCCCCCCCCCCCCCCCCCCCCCAAAGAAAAAACGCCGTCGGACCACGATACGCCACTGCCCCCACCCCCAAGTCCAAATTGATACGCATTTGGTGTAACCAAGGAGGTAATTACTGCGGTCCTATAATATCTCGTTGGTCTAACAAGTAACATACCATTATAGGCTACAACGTATGACATCATAATTTAGTTGTTGCGTCAATACTTGCAAATTATCCAAAGGTCATTATTTTTGCTCTTTCTCCCGGAAATTCCGTATCCTTCCCATATAGTAATGTATGTACTTGGCTATGTATAATCCATGGTATGAAGCCATGTTTTAACTTGGTGTAATCTTATCGGAGAGTCAGGAGAAAACGCTTTCTCCCTCACCCCACCCCCCCCCCCCCCTCCATCAGTGGCGTAGTGCCTTTTTTCATTTGGAGGATTTCAATCATTATGATCACTTTGTAATTATTTAAATATAGGAAGAAACCAAAGCTGTATGTATTAGTTCACTTTTCGCTTGTATTATATAGATAGATATATAGATATAGATAGATAGATAGATAGATAGATAGATAGATAGATAGATAGATAGATAGATAGATAGATAGATAGATAGATAGATAGATAGATAGATAGATAGATAGATAGATAGATAGATAGATAGATAGGTGGAGTTTTTTACAGTGCAAAACTATATTATACCAGGCTTAGTTCACGAGAATGCAGTATAATTTAGAAGTCGAATACAATAATAAATCGACATACAAACATGGGCATACAATGATACATATTATCTGTGGCAATGATAATACACGTTGCAAATGGTCCCCTTCTATAATGTACAGTGTATGCATTCCATCCAGCATATAATGTAGAATTGTAAGTTCCACATACACAACTATTTAGTATTAGTTAATGAATTCAGGATTATTTTTCCCCCAGTAATTAATGATGTCGGGACCCCCAAAATAATACATGTCATGTATAGCAATATTTGAGTATTTTTATGCTGAAGCAATATTATATGTTTTGTTTATCTGCGTCATGATTGGAAGGTTTAGAAAAAAAGACTACGTGAAAATGTAATCAAGCCTGTATTATAGCCTTTAGCCAATGCGCCTCGCTAAAAGGCAGGATCTTTGAACGAAATGCCCGTTGTGTCGTGTAATTTTATAGCTCCCCTCACTGTCATAGAAGCCAAACAGGGTCTTGAATAAAGGCTCATTTAGACCATACATGGCAATATATATTTGTAATTTACTGAGAGTTATCTATCGAGCATAATATATATATCGATATAGTAAAAACATGCTAAGTAATGTATGAACTGTACGTTGCACGCCAACCCTGTTGTGTTGTGCTACACAAATTGATATTCAAACAATGGTAAATACTCTGTAGGTAACTTCTTTATCGTAACTGTATAGTTTCAATTCAGTTCAATTCAATTTTGGTTTATTAAAAATAATGAGTAAAAAAGTCCGAAGACTAAACATGTCAGTTTACAACATTTGAAAATATTGGCACACTCTACGGATACGGCATATTGCTATTCGATCGTGCGGGTAGGCCTCACACATAAACGTAATCATAATCTCATGCAATATATATGCATAATTATGCCAATGTATGTCCATACAGTGGTGTAGCCACGGGGGACATGGAAGGGAGGAGGGGGGGGGGGGGGGGGGCACGGGCCCCCAATACAAATTTAATTAAAAGTATATGTACTGAAAATAACGGAATATACTAATTCTAATAGTAGGCTAGATCATGTATGTTTGATATCTCATTCCCCTTTTTTACTTGCTAAATTTGGGCCACTATTTTTCATTTTGCCCCCCCTCCCCCCCCCCCCCCCCCCCCATTTACTGTGACAAAGATAAGGGACTAGGGTACTACACCTTTTATCATTAATAAAACCATATACTGTGCCAATTTGTGCCCACGGGCATAATATGCCCACGTTACTCCAAGTGTGTCTTTATGGTCTTTGCCCCTATAATGTGGATTGATTCTGGCTACACCGCTGGACAAGGCTTCATGTATAAACTTTAATTGTGACAAGACTTCGCGGATAAGTGACAGGAACGACTGGAGAGAACGACTATCACACGAATACTGTATAGTCCTATTCGGTGAACTCTATAAATAGATCCTGCTATTCGCGACATCATATTGCCAGTCGTTTTTGACATTCAGACAAGAATAATGCTGCTAAGGTTTTTCTATGACTAATTATTATACGATAGAGTGATAATCCCCCTTTTTAATTTAGGGTTAATGATTCATTCTTGGGAATTGTAGTTGATATTAAACGGTTCCGGATGGATCAACTCTCTTAAATCATTCACTGTGGCCAAGGACTATGATTGTATAGGATCACCAGCCATATTTATGGAGCATTTTGTACGAAGGATACGGGGAAGTAATTATGACAAACGGTGTAGGGTTTTAAAGTGCATCAGTGCAATGAATTATGGACCTAATTATATGGGCAGTGGCGTAGAGCGGGCTTGTTGATTAGGGTGGGTGGAGGCACGGGCCCCTTAGCCCTATTAGCCCTATACCCCCACCCCACACCCCCGTATATACACCACCTAGTATGGGGGCAAACGTAATTCAGAAGTGTGCAACGGAATAATCTTCTTTGTCAAGTGGCGTATCCAGGATCAACATAATAGTAGGGGGCTGATTAGGGGTCAAAGTATTACATGAGGTGTGGCCAGCATATTACAAATTATATTTCCTTCACAATTCCGTATTATAATGCCGATCTCTGGCTCCGCTATTTTCTTAACTCATGTGAATATTTCCCTAATAACATGTATACGATTTCCTCCCCCTTACTTATAGAAAAGATGTTTGTCTTTAAGGAGACGAGCACTTTGTTTTCGCATTTTATATAACTGAATCCCTGTAATTGAGGGAGTTTAGCCTTAATGTTATCTTCCTGCTTACGTCAGTCTCTTCTCTCTCTTCCTCCTCTTCGTATGTTTACATCTTCACCTTTTGCATCATTCTTCTCTCCCCCCCCCCCCCCCCCCTCCTCCTCCTCCTACTTCCAGATTATCCCCCTTTTCGTTAAGTTCCCTCTTCTCTTCTCCTTTTCTCGAATCCTCTTAATCATCATACCTCCTATTTCTCATACTCCCTCTCCATCTCCATCTCCACCCTCCGCATCCTTTGTCTCCTCCTCCTGCTCATCCCCACCTCTGACATGTATCTCCGCCCCTCTAATGTTCCTTCTTCTCTTCTCCTCCTTTTCTCGAATCCTCCGTATCATCATGACCCCTATTTCTCATACTCCCTCTCCCTCTCCATCTCCACCCTCCGCATCCTTTGTCTCCCCCTACTGCTCATCCCCACCTCCTCCATGCATCTCCGCCCCTCTAATGTTCCTTCTTCTCTTCTCCTCCTTTTCTCGAATCTTCCTGATCATCATGACCCCTATTTTTCATACTCCCTCTCCATCTCCACCCTCCGCATCCTTTGTCTCCTCCTCCTGCTCATCCCCACCTCTGACATGTATCTCCGCCCCTCTCATGTCCCTTCTCCCATCTCCTTCACATTATTTGGGCGAATATTCAAATTCTATGTTCGTGTATGTAAGATTTCCAAATAATGTATTTTCGAACTACAACAAAGATGTTAATGCCACATGCAAGTCATGTGATATTATTATTATACACCTGCAGTTTAAAATGTACGAGACTATATGCTATGTATAATATACTCACACACTCAGTCTCAGCCAAAGTAGGGGGGGGGGGGGGGGGGTTCACTGCTACATAGAGCCTAAGATAGGGGAATGCATGAATCATCACTGTCATCATGATTGTCTCCAATGTCGCTTGTTGTGCCTCTCTATCATGGGGGCCAATGTTAGATGAGTGAGATGAAAATAATCCATAGATTAAAGTTTTTAGCGTTTCACTCCATTTTATATCTTACCAAATTTAGCTCGGTGTTACAATAACATTAGCTGGCTGATTAGAGACAGTGCTTTGATTATTTGATGTGACACATTGATCAATGGGGGCCATTATTCGAAGATACAACAGTCACACATGGTATTCATCTTCATAATCAAAATAGTATGGGCTAAAACGTACATTATCTGGAACCATTATGTTATGTCATTTGGGGTGGAATTGAGGACTAAAACTGTATTCTATTTTTACTGGATGGAAAAACAAATGGGACGGTAATGTTTAATTATTAAGGCTTTTGTTTATCTATTTTTAGGTTGTTGATGACAACAAAGCCTTTTACAAAATAATATTCACCACTCTGAGAATATTGTACGTGTTGTCATGATTTATTGTTTATTATAAACATGTAAACCATAAATTAATAGGCACACTAAGCTAATTAAGTGCATGGTTGGGATTAAAGGATGCAATGATGAATACTTTTGTTTTCACTGGCTGAAACAAACACCATCTGCATTGTCAGTGGAGACTGTTACGTGTCTTGCACGTGATCACTAATGTATCCTGTTTTTTTTTAAGAAGCCGTATGTGAAGAGCACATGATTATGAAGACAAATGAATCATCAATATTTCTCTCCAATTGTCCCAAACCTCCATTCAAGATTTGAAGAGCTTATTTCCATGAGGCATGGGTTTTTAACTATATCGGTACATTAATAAGCTACGTAGCAAACTAGAAATCAACATTTTAAGACAAATTACACAATCAAAACAAAAATATGGAACGATCCATTTTCAAATTCCCATAGGCATGTGTTTGACAAAGTTTGACAAAGAAACCTGCTAGGCTGCTTTTCTCCAAAGATGAACAAGTGGAATTAAGCTCTTATGGCCCGGTCAGATATCAACGGATATCGGAAACGTATATATGCCCAACGAATAGACAATTTGCGAAATTAAATTATCCGGTGATGAAAGTCGTCTCCATTGCTTCATGTACAAAACATAGAAAAACGTACATCACCGGACAAGGAACGGACAAGAAACGTATAGAACGGATGGAAAATTTAGCTCTCCGTTTGACATCCGTTTGCGCAATCCGTTGATATGTGACTGGTCTGGGTCGGCCATATCGTATACAGTAAATACATACGTTAGTCCTAGGTAGGCTATTATAGGTGGCAACTGAAATACCAGCTACGTTTACCTTAGTTGCATCTAAACTGCATGCCAAATGTTTATATATTTACTTACATATATCATCAGACCTAAATACTTAGCCAGCAGCAAAACTAGCATGCAGTGCTTCATGGTTCGATGATTATGAATATGCATGGGCCCAGGTGATCTTTCCTGATAACTTGACAAAAGATGTCAGAATGATAAGTCATTGCACGTCTCCCCTCCCCTCGTTTCCTCATCGATAATTCCCTCTTTTCCTCGCAGACGGGCGACGCTTTCCTTTCTTCAATTCCAGTGGCATAGCGTGGTCGGATTGATTGGAGGGGGGGGGGGGGGGGGGGGGGAGAGTGGGGGCGAATGATAAGGGAGCGCACCATTATGTATTTCTTTATTTGTACAGAGGTTTTCCCTTCATGTTGTTTTTGGTACATTTATCAGGGTAGGGAACGTGCCCCCTTGCCCCCCCCCCCCCCCCGTAGCTACACCCCCTGTTAATCCGCATGATGACTATTATTTTTTCTATCTGCTCGAATATGATAATCAGACAAACAATATGGTCGTAGACAGGGAAGAGGGGGGGGGGGGGGGTGGGGGTTGGGGTACCACAGCATATTGGAGTTCAGGCTTTCGTCTTGATTTTAAATGATGTAGATGTTCAGATTCACAAGAGCAATGTCTTCCAAGCAACTAAACCCAATAAATAAAATAAAAAACCATTAAAACCATAATCATTTCCAAAAGAACTTCGTACAAAATAATTGTGTGGGTTTGTAATTGTAAACGGGCGTTTAACAGCCTCTTATTTGAAATGAAGTTCAAGTTTACAAAAAAAATCAGGAAATTATGACCTGATGACTAGAGAGGAAGAGCAAACCGGTCAACGTATCCGGAGGTCTCGGGTTCGATTCCCCGTGAAACCCAATCGTCTTTTCTCATTTTGCGTACTAAATTGAAAATGTCTCTCCGAACTACTACAAATTCTGTGTCATCTTTCAAAATCATGCAAAGAAAATGAGCTTCCGAAATCATACTTTGGGACTTTCTAAACTGGCGTTGCACGCTAGACAACTGTGACTCATTATGGTAATGCCGGTGCGCCGCATTATCATGATAGAAACTATACCTGTATAATGCCCTAGTCACATATACCCGAAAAGCATTCCCGTATATGGTATAAGAGCCTCGTATTGGCATTTTGTGGAATGAAATGAAACTGGGGCTATTCGGTGACAATTTCGTGGCTAAGCCGTGTCATTACGTGGCGATACATGACAATACGTGGCAGTATACCTACATGGTTTTAGTGCAACTATAACGGGAAGGCAGAGCAAACACATGTCCGCATGTTCAAAATTCCGCCACGACATGGATCCCAAAGGATCAGCTCTGCCTCCCTTCCCATTATAATTTATAAGGGGCACGAAAACACAGTTCAGCCACACATTATCACGTATCACCACGAACGTGGCACCGATACATTGCATTACACCAAAATACCAATACGTGGCTCTTACGGGAAGGCTGTACTGGTATGTGTGACTGGGACACAAGGCTGTATGATTACATCGCGGTATAAATTACCTTGTCATACTATTCAGCTTCCCCATTTCCTCAAGTGATGGAGTACATAATATGGGTGGGGGTGGGGGGGGGGGGGGGTGTGGGGAGAGGGTTCAATTGACCCATTCTTTGGGGATTCCTGCCCCACCCTTTTTCTTGTTGTCTCCATCAATAGAGAGAATAGGAAATATATATAACATCATAGTATATAGTGGATTCTCTTTATGACAGGGACCAAGATGTTCGATTCCCGGCCGGAAGCCTTTTTTCGTTGCTCATTTTCGTTATTTTATTAAATAAAACCTTAACTCTTTAATCTAACAAGGCAAGGTGAATTTTGCTCATCCAAACCATTCATCATACAGTTTGTCCCCTTTGTCTTATAATTATATACCCTTCACACGATATACCTGTAACGAGGTTTCACTGTATAGCTTTGCCGATTGTTGCGGGAAATATCGCCCCTCCCCAAGTTGCCCCATCTTGATACACCCTTATTGTGTGTGCCATACCTCCTATATACCTAGCTTCCTCTATAGGACTGATATTATGCC